>CAJNOL010000762.1:0-105223 GCA_905250125.1 Rotaria sordida
AAGAAATTCTTGGGTATATATATATGTAAATGTAATAGACGAAGAAAACATTGCAAGAGAGAAAATACAACGCAATAACGTTATTGCACAATACCATTACTCATAAAAAAAATAGAAGTCTTTCTTTTTTTTTGTTCTCGTTCTTTCGTGAATCTTATTTCTATAACATGGACGCCGGAAAAGAAAAAGAGATATTTATAAAAAAAAAATATATATATATTGAATCGATTTTATTTTTCTCTTATTAACAAATAAAATATTACTATTGGTTAGATGATTACACAGAAAAGAAAAAATGTTGTCATTGTGAAATAACCCAACCTAAATTGTTTGACGTCATTACTTCTGATGCAATAGAGTGCATCATGGAAAACGAAGAAGTATATTGTTAATATGATAAGATAAATTTGCAAAATGAAAAAGAAAAAATTATTGAATGTATAATCATGTAAAAACTAAACAATGAATATTTTATAATTTCATAGTAATTCTTATCAAACTAAATTTTATTTCGACTAAATATTGATTATGTAAACATTGACATTTATCGTTTATTTCACAATACTATTTTACATACATGTACATAGATGTTTTCATAGGTGTACATTTGTTTCTTCCCACAAAATGATCTTGAATGTATTTTGTTAAATTGTAGGCATCCTATACATCTTATTAAACTTAAATCAAAACGAGAGAATATGCATTGATCGATAAACAACTCTTTTCTTTGTTTTTTTTTTTTGTTTTCATTTGAAAATTTCTCAGTTTAATATTATAAAATAAAATGAATTTACCAATTGAACCACCAAACAAACAAATTTTATCTAATTCAACAACATCTCGTTCAAAATCTAATAGTATTTCATCATCATCTGCAATAAAAATTCGTCCATGGATACGTCAAGTTGATAAACATATTTGGCGTGCTATTGATTTTTTACATATTATTATTATGTTCTTTTCATTTTATACAGCTATTATTATTGCCATCTTACGAAATGAATTACTTGAACAGTAAGCTCACATATTCAAGGTTTCATTATAAATCTCTTTGTGTATGTATGCTTTTTTTTTTACGTCATTAGATGTCCATTGTATGCTAAACTTTATCTTCTTGATAATGCAACACATTTTTCTACCGAAACAATCGATCGACAAACTGTATGGGGTGATGTTTATACATGTGAATTTGCATCGTTTGCTTATCTTTCTGCATTTGTTCTTTCATTTATTTCACTTTGGATTCATATTGCTTTTCGACGAGTTGTTCGAACAGAACGTTTATTACGTTTACCTATTGGATTATGTATATTAATATTTGCTTTAATAATACTTATTGCAACAGCAATTGTTACTGATGGTGTTATTAAATTTTGTTTAAATAGTCAAACAAATATTTGTTCATCAACAGGTGCAACAATATTTAGTCGATCAAGATGGAAAATTCTTAGTTTACCTGTTGGTATGATTGAAATTCTTTTATTTTTTCTTGAAAGTTTATTAATAGTATATGAAAAAAAAATTTTTTGCTTTTTCAATATTCTAGGTGGATGGTTAACAACTTTATCTATACTATTAAATGTATTTGTTCGTGGAATTCAACTTTTTTCTAAACCAAAAAAATCACCTGAAACATTGAAATTACTTCTTAATCAATTAATGGCACATCGACATCAACTTAAAAATGAAAAAGAGACTAGTGAATATGAATCTCAAATTTCACAACAATCAACAGATAGAAGTCGTTCACAGGTAAATTTAGAATTTTCTTTAAAAATTTTATTACCGAGTTTTTAGTCTTTACATCGATATCCTCCAATGAATTATACTTATAATCGAGAATTTTCTCCTGAACTTTATCCATATTATTATCCTTCAATTCCTCAATATCGTCAAATAGAAAAACGTTCACGATTTCAACGTATATGTTGTCCATGTTTTCATCGTTGTTGTCGTCGTCGTTCTCGTCCTCGTCCTCGTCCTCGTCATCAATCTTTTCATGAATCATATCGACCATTTACTATTCCAGAAGAATATTTTCATCGTTTAAATCATCTTAAACAAAATGGAACAGTTCCAACAAATTTATGTTATCGTCATTCAATGTATTATCCTGTTGAACAACAAACACAAACAGATTTAATTTCAGAACGAAAAAGTATGGATGAAACAAGTGAAATACCATTTATAGGACGACGTCGAAGTTCAGTTCGATTTGAAGATGAAATACCATTAGTTAAAATTCCTGATGAATCATCAACATCATCAAAAATTGAAACTAGTTCCATTAAGAATGAAGAAAATGAAGAAACAATAAATCCAATAATATCTGATAATCATCTTGAACGAAATGTATCATTTCGTAATAATGAAGATGATCTTTGGACAACTATTACAATTAATACAGAACAATCTGTACCTATTCAATCAAGTCATTTCAATAGAGTATCTTTAGAAAATTTATCTATTGTTGATACATCTATGTCAAATTGTAATAATTGTATCACTTCTATTCATATTAATAGCAAACCTTCTGAATCAATATCATCTGAAAGTGTTGAACAAGATATTATATCTCCATCTGAACCATATTTAAAAGCAAAACAACATCGTTCTCCAATAATAAATCGTTATAAATCACTTCCATCATCTTCTTCACGATCTCATACACCATCAAGTGAAGATGATATTGATTTACATAATATAAAACCTGTTGAAGAAATTCATGCTATTGTAACAGATAAATATAATTATAATAATCTATCACAAGCATTAAAATCTAATGTTGAACGTTTAAAAAATACTTTTACTCATGTTCAAGAAAATCAATCTCATTATGATAAACCAAAAAATATTCGTACAACATTATCATCAAAATCTTTTCAAAATTCTAATATTAAAAATCATTCGAGTGATTGTTAATACTAATACAATATGTTTTCTTTTTGAAGTCTCATCAATCAAGACTAATTTAAGTTGATCATCTAGAGACTTGCTTATATCTATATAGTTATGTATGCTTTCAATAAATATGTCTTATATATTAATAATAACCTGCTGTCTTATCAATGAACAGAGCTCAGATGTCATATGTCATTACTGATTTGCATGTTTATGTATTTCTTTTTCCTGTCTTTTCTTCATCATGTCAATATGCGCATTACTCATGATTATTATTAATGGTGACTTTAACTTGAATTATCTGTTGTTCTTTGATTATAAGAATGTTCATTTTTTTTGTCATAAAACTCTTTATGCTAAGAGACATTTTGATGACTTTAATATAGATATAGAACATTATTTCTGTGTTCTGTTTTTTTTGTTCTTTTAATAGCAAAATATTTTTCTTCGTAATGTCAATGAATCGAAAGGGTCAAATAGACTAAACAATGAGAATTTTTTTTTTTGACGATTACTTTTTCCTATTAGCATTAAATAGACATCGATTTTGTTCCGTCTTTCTTTTCAATGTATTTTGTCATCGACTATTCGATTATCATCACCATACGACTGATGGCACACATACAAAAGAAAAATTACTACTTACATGGATATAGCACTGACGATCGTATGATGTCATCATGCTGTAGGCGACATATAAAAACAAAAAAGAAGAATAGAAAAAATTCGAGAAAGCATTTTGTAGTTAGATTAAAATCGGTCTGTTGTTTTTTATTGTTCAGAAATATGTATATGAAGAACGTTAATGTTATTGTAGTATCCAATATAATAATTAACTATTTGATGCGTATATTTATGTTTATAAAGAATGTTTGTGCATATATTGTATTCTTTTTTCTATCGACAAGACTTATTGTTTTGGTAAATTTCCGATTATTAGTAGGGTGTAATCAAGTGAAACAAACAGACAATAAGATCATAGAAGATTGTATATATCATCTTATAAAATTAGAAGAAAAGTATGCTCTCAGAACTCTTACTATAAGATTTACAAGAAATTTTATATTACGGTAAGAATTTCTATGAATCTTATAGGATAATTTTGATCTGATTAAGTATATTGATCGTGTACTGTTCAAATCTTGAAAATTTCATGATCAACAACAATCATCTCGACTGATGATAAACATAACAGTAAAGATAAAACTCACTCAAATATGCTAATCATCATGTCATATATATGCTTGAATACATCTATATTCTGGAAAATAAATGTTCTAATTTATTATTATTATTAGTTTCTGAAAAAAAAGAAACTCATAAAGTTGATATTCATATTTTGTGACAATACATAAATATGGTTCAATTGACTTTTTTGACACTAGCTTTTTTTTTGTTGCACTAAATCTTTGACTGTTTTTATATTCCCTGAAGACCGTTCTGTGAATTTACTAATCTACAAATGTCTCTCATGGCAGTTACGATCTATTTAATTTCATATGGACTCATTTAATCTAATTCCTTTTTTTGAGTGCAAAAGGTATAAAAAGAAAAAGAATTTTTTATTTCCTGATAGTGCAAATTCTGTTAACGTTGATATGAATAAATTGTTAATTGTTACATTTGTCTATGTAATTAATGAAAATGAAAAAAAAAGAAAGCAATATATATATAAATATATATATATCGTAATTTCTTCTTTGTTTTTGTTTGGTATGCTGCAGGCATGTAACCAGTTATAACTTATTTATAATAAAAAAAAGAAAAACTTCTGAAGACTAAAAAAATGTCTCAAACGTCGTTTTCTATCTTCTCAACTGCCAGTTTTTCTTACAACTCAAGGATTGCTTGTCAGTTTGTTCGTTCTCGTCGTCTCTATTTTCTTTTTTTTTCCTCTAATGAATCACTTTCTGTGAGTGCACGAATGTGCGCTGATCTCGAGACTTGCTTCCCTCATTCTTTGTTCGTGTTTTTCCGCTAGGATAAATCGTTATTAATACTAGATGATGAAGAGAGAGAACTATAACACGACATAGTTGTTTAGGGATTTTGTAGTATCCAGGACTTACTATTCTTTGTCAGAAACAATGAATCCAACTTATCTTTTATTGAAACTTCGGCAAAATAGAGAATAATAAACCGAGAAGAAAAGTCTCTGACTTTGCTTTTCCGATCTCATTGTATATAAAATGCAGAGTTTTTTTCATGCATACAAAAGGAAGATACACATTATCTTATTTTGTCGTATATTCCTATTTCACATCAAAAGTATGAATCAGGTGTTTTCATGTTTTTCTACGCATTTATCTTTGGTCAATACAAACAAGTTGTTGTTTTTTTTTATACCCTTGATAATACATAAAACGAGCTGTTTATTTAAGAAACATTTTTTTTTTGTTAATTGAGAGAGAA
This sequence comes from Rotaria sordida, assembly GCA_905250125.1. NCBI lineage: Eukaryota > Metazoa > Rotifera > Eurotatoria > Philodinida > Philodinidae > Rotaria > Rotaria sordida. The sequence goes on from CAJNOL010000762.1 coordinate 5,314, forward strand.
TGATAATCATAGAGCTGTCACAGAGGAAAAAAATAGTTAACTAAATTACACGTTGTCGTGTCATACGATTGATTTCTTTTTTGTCTTAAATGTATTTTGCAGTCAGTTTGAAGTAAAAAATAAAAAAAAAAAAGACGAGCAGAAGAAAAGTTTTTTCTCTTGTAATTTTTTCTTTTCTTTCTTTTTTTTTCTCTTAACAAGAGATCTGTTGCGACATAGCTTGTTAGTCTTAGGTCAAGCGATACTTTGTCTCTATCATCTTTATTCAAGCAGAAAAAAAAATAGAAGCATACATGACTGCGTTCTTAATTAACTTTCATTGAACATAAAATACATGTACATATTTTAGTTCGTTTATTTGTTTTTTCTTTTTTTTAACAAGAATTCATGTATACCAATGACGATTGATGCCTCCTCTCAATTGTTCAGTCGAACTCAATATAATCGATTCAAATACTGTTTCGATTAAATATATTGTTGGTGGATGGCTTACATTAATCTTTTCTATATTTGGTAAGATTAATGCAAAAAAAACAAAAATCATTTTTAAGAAAACATATATATATCTATATTTTAAGGTATTATTACCAATATTTTTACTGTTATTGTTTTACTTCATCCACGTATGAGAAACAGTTCAACACATGTCTATTTAATGGCATTATCTGTATGCAATATTTTCCTTTTAATTGGTCTTGTGATTAATTATTCAGTTAAATCAATTGGTAAGTCGATTTTATTAACACACGAATATGTCAAGGTGTTTTCTAAGATATATATATATATCAGTCCATTTAGTAAATGTCATACTTCGTTTAGTACTGTAAAAGTGATTGCATGACATTAATTTGATCAATGTAAGACACGTAAACAGCTGGGTATATCCGATTTATTATAAAGTGCATCTCTATATTATTAAGCCTAAAACTCGAACGCAGATAAAATCTCCATGGAAAATATAAGAAATATGCAAACAATTATTTCAAGAATTTTCTAATATTGACAATAAAAGTCATACACTAAAAGGGCTTTTTATAAAAAAAAACACATTTTCTCGGAATGCAAATATAGAATACAATGTCAATACTTCAATAATGAGAAAAAAAATTCTATTGGTCACCAATTATATCGGTCTATTGATCCTTTTTAGTTCTGTCTATAACATCATAAGATTTCTTCATTTTGTAAGATAATTCACCCAAAAGCAAAAGAATATCTCATCAGTTCCATTATTTGAATGTTAATTAAACTTTAAATAATAATTAAAAATGTTTTTTGTTTTGTTTGTAATGTCTTCATTAAAAAAAAATATTTTCTATAGAATAATATATATATGCATAGTATTCTTTCGTATTAAATGAGTATGTTATGTTCTCGACATATGCTGTCGTCTTCTCAATGCAAACGATATAAGTTTTTTAATAATTAATGATTTCTATCAAAGAATTAAATTTACATCTGATTTTTTTATGTGGCTAAGAAAAGAAGTTATCGAATTTTTCTTTTGCTTATTCATTATTCCATTAACTAAAAATCAACAAAGAAAACAAATATAAAAATTTTTTAAATTATTTATTTCTAGCTTCCTATCCAGAATTATTAGTTTATTTACGTCAACCCGATACTAAAAATCGAAATGCTATATTAGCTAATAGTTATGAACAATTCTATGCTTATGCTGCACCATTTACAACACCATTACTCTCTATGCTTTTACTTTGTAGTACTTATTTAACAGTACTTCTTAGTGGTGATCGATATTTTCTTATATGTTGGCCATTAATAGCTGGAAAAATTCGTACACATAATATGTCATTACGTTTAGTTTTACTTGTTTTTATACTTGTTAATCTTTATATATTACCACATTGGTTTGAATATCGTACTGAAACACGAATAATAGAAAAATTCACATCAAATGGAAATATAACAATTAATAATAATGAATATGATAAACTTGTAGAATTAACATATACACGTCTTGGTTCAAATACAATATATTTATCAATATATCGTTTTTATTTAAATGTTCCAATAACATTTGTTATACCATTTACATTATTAACATTATGTAATGGTAGTATGATTCATCAATTATTATTAATAAAAAAGAAAAAAAAACGTTTGGGTCAACGTATGAAAGCTGATATACGTATAACAATAATGTTAATTATTATTGTATTAACATTTATGTTATGTCGTTCAATAAATTTATTTGTTAATTTACTTGTACAATTATCACCATGTTTAAATAAAAATTCTTTACAACGTTTTAATACATTTGCTAATTTATTAATTGCATTTAATGGTTTTATTAATTTTTTTTTATTTGCTGCATTTGGTCAACGTTTTCGTGAAATGGTTTTATATATATTTTTTCGTCATGGACAATATCCATTTCGTTATAATATGGATGGAGCAAGTACACATCGTTTTGCTTTAATGAATGCAACACCACAAGTCGATTCTATTCGACAACAATCTAGACCTTTAGCAGGTTCAAAAATTGATCTATGGAAAACTATATCACGTCGACGTTCATCAGCAACTATGGTTACTTCATATAATCCATTAGATAATCAAACAAGACTAACATCATGTTCAAATATAAATTCAACACATTTACACATTCCAAAAACTTTAAAACTAACATCAAATCCATCTGATCAACAGTTATCATCAGATAGAAATTTATTGACTGAAACTAATAATAATAATAATCATGAAGAAAATACTAGTTTAATTTTTGTTAAAGCAAAAAAATGCAAAAATGAAACACAAAACCCAACAACTCTTCATATTACATGTGTTTAATAAGATTGTTCTTTTTTTTGCACTGTCATCTCATTTTTTTTTTCATATTTTTTTTTGCTAGAATATATATCAATGACAGTGATTAACATAGAAATTCTTGTATACGATTCTATTTATCAAGAAAACCTATAATTAGAATGAAACAATTATAATTATGAGTACGTAATAGAGTAAATTGTGTGCCTAGATTTTACACATGAATAATTAGAATGACTTTTTTGTTTCTCTGAAAAGAAAAATTTAATCTCCGAAATGTTAGTAATATTTTTAGTGGAAGAAAAATTTTTATACAAAAAATGTTTATATAAAATAAAAACACACGCACACACATGCATTTAAGAATTTATATTTTGAAAAAATGTTAATGAGACTTTACATTATCATATTTCCTCTTAATGAATGAACATTAAATGTAAAAACATAGATTAAACAGTCCATCAGTTTCAATCATATTTATAACTAACGTCAATTTTTTTCTTTTCATCTTGTGTATGTTGTGAATAGGGAAATATCAACTATTCTTTATTTCTATAAAAAAACAGAAAAAAAAAAGAAATTACTCATGACACAATGACCGATTATGATTGCAAAACTCATAAAGGAGAATATGAGATGCTTTTATATTCAATCTTTCAAGTATCTATTGAGATCCACTATAATACATTTAGGGTATATTGACATTTAATTGTGGTTTACAGTTGTAATAGTTCTTTGTTTGTTTTTTTAACAGTTATTTCTTTTGTCTTTTTCTATATTTTATATCATTCAATCGTTAAACAAAAAAATAACAAAAATCATACAATTTTATGCAAGACTGTGTTTAACTAATGAAAGACGTTTTGTTTTCTCTCGTTCATTTAGAATGAAGAAAAAAAAAAACAAAAACATTAAGTATTTGAATTACTGAGTACGTCGAACATATTTTTCATGAATACGTTGTTTATTATCCATTTTTTCTGAATATCGTTCAACAACTTTTCGATCACTAAAATAAATATCAAATAAATATAAGAATAAATATAAATAAAATAAAATTCTTACGGAATATATTTAAATGCTTCTATCCAAGATCCAGTATGTTTTAATGTCATTAAAATATTATAAACTTGATCAATAGTTAATGATTTTCCGCTACCACCACCAAATCTACGAAGAAAAAAATAATAAAATATTAATTTAAAAATTTTCATTAATAATAATAATAGTAACATACTTTACATATCGATCTATAGGAAATCGTTGATGTTTTATATTTTCACGTTTTGCTTTACCAAATGTTAAAGGTTTTTTACCAGCTATTAAAATATTTAAAAAAAAAGCAATTTAGATATCTTTTAAATACTTCAAACTATTTATATATATATATATATTTTTACAATATGATAGTATTATTCTTTAAAGTTTTATTATGAATTACGACCATAATTTTCGGTGATTAGAAATTTTATCTTATAAGGGAACATGGTCAACTGCCAGATATCATTCGACTTTGCATTAAGGCTACGATTAGATTTCGATAAGACTAAGAAAAGGTTAAAACGATTTGTACCCATGACCTATCATTGAATAGTTATAGCTATGATAAACCGCTGTGTTTTTTAGGTATTGAGTATCTCGAGAAAGATATGTTCGTTTTCATTGAAACCTTCAGAACTATCAATGTAAGACTTGATCAAAATATATTTCAGTCATCATTCGGTAGTAACTCATTTTCACAAACATCATAAACTTTGTTGATTTACTACTGTGTGAATTTCACAAAACAGCCCATGTGATTCAAATCAGACGTAAACTGCCGATACTTATGCATACTTCGGTATATCGATGGTAATGCGAACAAGCGTGCAATATGAGACATTATCATAATATTGAAAAAAACAATATAAGCCACTTAAACTGATTATTCTTTTCGATAATATGTTTTCACTTGATCTATTGCTTTTGAATTTAGACATAGTGAGATATGAAAAACTTTGAAACGATAATTTCACTTAGACCTTCTGTCTAGAGCGATAGGCATTTTACTGGAATTCTAGCTTCTGGTATAGTGAATACCAACAGATTGCATGATGGTATTTTGACTTGAGATTAGACCCACAAACAGGTCTATTTATCAGTAGAATGTTCTGAAAATTTCAACTCAAAAAAAAAAGTGAGATATTAAAGTCCCAAAAATCACTTGTATGTAACGAAAGATGCTGGATTTTTTTGTTTCTTGAGATCTCAGGTTGAAATACTACCATTCGATTTGTTGGCATATACCAAGCCAGAGAGTAAAATTCTCGTACAATGTCTATAATTTTGGACAGAAGGCCTAAAAGGACTTATTCTTTTGAAATTTTTCATATTTCATTGGCCTGTACCGAGTCCAATTTCGAAAGCTTTTAGATAGAAATTGCATAACACAAATAATATCATCTATTGATTTCATTCTTTCAATTTTCTTAGAGAAAAATCTAAAATAAAAACTGATTTCAATAAAAAAAATACCTACTACGATCAGCGATTCCACCAATAATATAAATAGCATCATGATCAAATGATGTCATTTCAACATTAGAATCTGGTGATAAATAAATAAGTTTATCATGTGGAAATATATCTAAATAATTTAATTCTGTAAATTCGAAACACATATTTTCTAATGATGCACGACGAGTAAATTCAGCTTCTAATCGTCCATGATGTGATAAATTACATAAATAAACAAATGATGGTGAATGATAACGTGTTATATCAGCAAATACATATTGTATTTGATCAACTAAATTTGATAAATAATATTCACGTACATGTTCTTGTTCAAAACCACAATCAATAACAAGCATTTCACCAAGTCGTGCTGGTGCAAGTAAAATTTGTTCACGTAAAAGTTTTTCATGATGTCGACCAATATGACGAAATATTGATGAATAACCGGGATAATTTGTTGGTGGTTTTCCATCAGAAAGTAATTCAGCACGACGTTTAGCTGATTCAGAACGACGTATATCATTTAAAGCAACTGTAGCAGCACGACGTTTACGACCAAGTTCACGAAGAAAAAGATATCTATATAGAAAGAAAAAAAAAAAAAAGAAGAGTCTTTATGAAAGTAAGAATTTCAACTCGTATCTAATCATATTTTCATAAGAGAACTCTAATAACTAATTCAAAAACGTTTAAATTCATATTTTATCAATAATCAAGACTTAGTAAAAAATCCAAAAAAACATAACTAAATGAGTTACGAGTATTTTATATTTAGAATAGAAAGAATGTATATACTACTTATGATATCTGAATTATAACATGAGATCACTTCAAAATGTAAATAGCTTTTTGAAAAACTCATAGATAAGAGTAGTTCATGTCTGTTAACAGATCATTGTAGAGTGAAATGCGGACATGTTGTAAAACGTATATCGCTATTTTTATCTTTGCTACAATCTATCAAATTTGTCTTCCATTTTTTCATCGATTTCACTGTTAGACTCTTTTGATATTTCGGAAAATTTTCTCATCGATACTATATATATACTAATCGGTTTGTTTTTTGATAGAGTTGCGAAAAAGGAAAAACTCAATATGATCAATGGCGTTCAATTTCTATTTATTTCTATTCCAAATGGATAGATTCTAGTATATCTTTTCCTGTTTATGAGTCTTTCAAAAAGCAATCTAACTATTGAAGCAGCCTTTTCGTGCAATTCAAGCATCTTAGTACTGACATGCACTATTCTTATTTGATAGTTATAGACTACACTGACACAAATAGGATACTGCGATTTACTATTCTTCTCGTAATCGGATTCAAATCGACATCTAGCAAATGTTTTCACAGTGACAATATGATTTTCAAACTTTTATTTTACATGAAAAAGTATACAATTTAGTTTCTTTCATAAACAGTAACAAAGAGATAGCAACAAAAGCAAATAAATTAAGTGATTCAGATTTCACTTAGTATCTTTCTGCTTCTAAAATCTGATCAATTTCGGTAAGTATACATTTGCTTGTTTCGAATGACACCGAAATGAAGCGCAATGTTAGTGCCAAATGTCATAATTATAGATAAATACACCAGCACTTTTTCTATCGCGATAATATATATGTTCACTTGTTTGACATTAACAACGAATTCTTTTAGTAAAAAAATATCGTTTTCTACTTCTGTGACCTGTTCTCAAGTACAATAAATTGCTCAATCATGATCGAACTGGTTTTTAACTCCTATGTTTTTATATACATTAGTAAAAATAATCACGATATTCAAAAATTGATATATTCCAAGTGAATAGACTATTTCACGTCGTATCACTTTGGCTTAACAACAAATATTGAACGATTCTATGCTGATTATACTTAGTTTAATAAATCCTTAAGAAAAAAAAAACGAAAAAATTTCATTTTAATCTATTCTTTTCTTGTTTGTCTTATTATCTCACCCATAAAACTTTTTTCGAGATTCAAGTAAAGGTAAATTCAATAGGTCAGCCCATCGTTCGTCAGGTATAATTTCTGGTACACGTTCACCACTTTCTCTCAATGTTTGAATTTCTACAAAATGAAACAAAAAGAAAAAGAAAAAGAAGATCTTATTAAAAACTTTAAAATTCATATGAAAATATTCTAACCAATTTCAATAACACGTCGTCTTTGTTCTTCACTAAGATCTACAAAATTTTTTCGATTACGTAAATAAGCCCATAACCATTCATTATTATCCATTCCTTGCTTTTGATCATTTAAATTCAAATTATTATTTTTTTCATCAGTTTTTATTATTGATGATGATGATGATGAAACATTCGATAATTTTGATGCAAAACATCGAGTAGATGATATTTTAAAACGATGTTTGCATTTTAATAACCCTGATAGGAAAATACGCGATACGAACATTGATGAAGATAATTTTATGAATAAATTTTCAGTTCCATAGATTATTATGATTAAATCATTATATCTAATCAAATTCTATATTGATAGAGGTCGTTTAGTCACAAAGATTTATTCAACTGACAGTTCGATATAAGTTTTAAATAAATCATACAAAATAAAGTTTTTGTTTTTTTATATCTAATCATAAAACAAAAAATAAAATTAACAATATTTCTTTTTTTCTTTTGTTATTTTGATATGCAAGCAAAAAAATATAATACTCATTTCTATTCATGATAAATAAAACAAGATTAAGTGATAACATTATCGCCGCCGGATATTCTTAGTGCTATTTAACATTTTCGTAATGATATTGAAAGTGTGCAAATTTTATTAATTTCTTTTTTATTTTTCTGTTTTGCTCCTATAATTCAAAGTAAACAAATAGATTTTGATTATTTTGAAAATTTAATCGAATTTTTTTATTATTATCAATTTGAAAGAAAAGAAAAACAATTAAAATAATATTCTTCTATCTGTTTAAGAGATTATCGTTTGATGTATGTTTATTCATTTATCAATAGCAGATGAACAGATGTCTAGAAAACAAAGAGTTAAATACTAAGATTTATTTACAATTATGAGATAAAAAAATATCTTATTTCTATTGAAAAACTTCATATATAAGACAAGTTCATAAACAAAATATAAAAATTTTTTTTATTTTTTATTTTTGTCGATAATATTGAATAATTTATATGTACAATAGTATGAAGTAATTGACGATTTACATCAGCAAGCAGGCTGTGATATGACTTTGATTTTATCTCAACATTTCACAGACTGTTTACTGATAGGGACCGCCATTGATTTCCATTTGATTTTAAAATATAAAAGATGAAAACATATGAGAAAAAGAAAATATAATTGGCATATACTGAAATACAAAAAAAAAAAAGCCGGTGATATATATAAAAAAGAAAAAAAAATGAGTAATGACTTTTTAACAATGAATCATTATACATTTTTACCTTGATTGTCATGATAAATGTTCGTTTCATGTCAACAAAGCAAGACTGTGATATGAATTTTAGTTTTCACATAGCACGATCTCTTTGCTGACACAAATAAAGATGAGCATGAAAAATTCAAATAGACAGTAAGAAAAGTATTATCAATTTGTAGAATCATAAGTATTTAATAAAGCAATGAAGATACAATAAATATGAGCATGCAAAGAAACGTCTTTTTTTTTAATCATCTTCATTTTTCATATGTTAATGATTAATGTTGAATGACAAACGTGCTCGCTTAGGTGCTTTTTTTTCCTACGTTCGTCTTCTTTTTTTTTCGGTTAACATCTAGACAAAAGAAACAATCTCAGATAAACGTTTCCATCTACCAACAAATCGTATACTACAAAGACTTGATTATATATTCATAGTCTATATGTTGCATTTGTTTTTAGAAAAAGAATTTCATATTTAATCTCAAACTTTTTCTATTAGTCAAATAATTTAAGATAAAATGATATAGAGACAAATGCTAATACAGATCTTTAGTATTTGAACAATGATTAATAGAAAATTTTTGTTTTTATTAATTAATTTTTTTTTCTCTTTAATTTACACATGAAAAGAACAATAAAAATAGACTTACTCTTCTATGAAAATATTACAGAGTTAACATAGAGATTTGTCATTCTTATTCGTGTTCGTTGCTACTATTACAACTATTCTTATTGCTGCTTCTCGTCGAGATAGAGGCAAACTGAATGATGTGATGATGCGCTCGCGGCGTCGGTTGCAATGCAGTGCTGTCTTTCTCTTTTTCTCTCTCTCTCTCTCTCTCTCTCTCTCTCTCTCTCTCTCTCTTTCGCTCGCTCTCTCTCCCAATCGTCGATCCTTTGTTCTCACTCGATACAAAAATAGATAGATGCAGAACATGTCTGTATGCCAGTTTTTCTCTCATTTCTTTTCTTTCTTTTCTTTTTCATATTATTATTGACCTATTCGCATTCGGCACACGACGAAGAAGAAAAAAAATGGGGTGGGATAGAAAGAAGAGGACGCTTACCAGTTTAGGATTAATAATATAGTCGAATTTGTTTTTATACATGTTTGAGAAAAGAAATAGATAAATGAATAGGAAAGAAAGAAAGAAAGTATAGTGCAATAGTATGGTTGGATGTTTGTACACGCACATACTTCTTGTTTTCACATATTCGTCTTCTACTTCTTTTTTCTTCTTCTTCTTCTTCCATCACTTGACGCCAATAATATTTGTGCTCGAAACAGGACGCCAGTTTCGACGACCGAGCATAGATCCAGATATAAAAGAAAGGAAAAAAAAATGAGAAAGAGAGAATCGAATTTTCTCTTTCTCCCTTGATACCATCGGTCGTACCAGCATATAACAACAAGAAAGACGATGTTAATATTCGACGCTTAAAGAAGGAAAAAAGAGCAACAAGCAATACTACCGAGTATTTTGACAAGAGAATTGGGCTGAAGAGTGTTTGTGGTATGCCAATAGCATTGGCAGAATGGGTCTATTAGGAAAAACACAATATATATATATATATATATGTTGCTATATGTATGCGTTGGCGTTCCACGCACGTTCTGTTATTATCATCCACTTTCCTTAAAAATGATGGTGACGTCAAGTACTCGTATCTTGCAGAAGAGAAAATAACTAACTGATTTATTCTTCTACTACCACCCATCATCATCGACAATAACAACATCTTTGCTGTGCTTCGAAAAGTCTGTTAGAAAGAAAAAGAAGAGAAAAAAAAAGAGTTTAGCAATATTGGTAACAATAATGATGCTATTCATAGGGTAGGAAAAAAAGAGAAGTATCGCGCAATGGTGCCTCCGCTCGCTCTCTCTCTCTCTCTCTCTCTCCTTCTCTCTCAATGTTTCATTGCGATGAGTGAATCGAACAGTCAGCACAATTCTTTATCAGTATCATACACTTGAAACAATATGTGATGATGAACGAATTGAATTGTAAATTTTCTACATATGTGTTTTTCTTTTTTTTTTCTTTTGAAACAATTCCATAACACATATTTATATTAACAAGAGAAACTTCAACAAAAAAAAATATATTCTGTAAATATTTGTATAATTCTATTCAATTAAGTTTTTGTGCAGGTTTATAAATATATAACAATCAATTATTTTGCTTTCATCATAAATATTATTGATCAAGTGCATTTGATAATCTCGAAAAGAAAAAAAAAAGCATAGATTTCTAATGCGTGTTAAATAATTAAAAAGATTAATCTTGCTTCATACAGCTTGATGTCGGATGTCAAAAGAAATAAAAAAAGAGTCTGTTCTAAATCAACTGAACACATAGAAGAAGAATGAAAATCGAATTAGACAAAGTTTGTCACGCATCATCTGTCGAGCATCCATTTCCTTCTCTATATTCACTTGGCTAGATATCAACAGACATTCATTCAAAAAAAGAAATCATGCATTGTGTAAAATCTACATTTATATAAAACATATTGAAAACTTTTTTCTTTTTTGTACATTTAGCATGAGCATTCCGGATGAAATATAATCAAGGAAAGAAAATAGAGAGAAAGAGACAATTGATTTCCGATACTTGATTAAACTTCATTTTTTTAGAAAAACCAAAGATATTTTGTTTTTTTTTTTTGTTAGAAAATACTTTTCATATCTAAATTGTTCATTGATCACGAACAGTACCTAGATAAATAGATGTATGCATGTCAAAGAGTATGTTCAAGTAACTTGATCTCTTTGTAAAGTTTAGTCTCTATTTACAGTTCACTACTAGTCGACAACGACTATGATTGCAATGAAGGCAAGAAAAAAAAAATCTATAACGGAAATACGACACAATCATAGTGTGACAATTGATTCTTTTCTTTTTACTCTCTAATCCGATGATCAATAGTACACAATAACAGATGAAGGTGAGAAACATATGCCTGGTTGTTGTTTATTTTATTTTATTTTTTGTTGTGTGATACTTTCCACTCTTATCAATGTCGACCATTTAAAACGATATACATAGTTTAAATAAATAATCTAAAATCAAATACATAGTCAAACCGTTGATAAAAAGAAAGTAATACAATAATAAATGATCTATGCATCGTACGTTGGTTTAATCTTACAATGTTCTACTTACATACGATTCTTTGTGAATTGATGTACTTTATTCACAAACAAAGAGTTACATGTGTTACCAATGAAAAATATATTTCGATTATCAAATTCATCGAGATATGAGTTCATTAAAATGAAACAAATTTTTCCAATGGTAAGAGAGTGTGTGAGAACGAAAAGATGATTGTCAAACTCCGTAACAACTTCGTGCGCTCATCCACAGTTTTAACCGGTCGAGAATTTTTTAACTAATTCATTGGATCATTATTAATCATTTAATTGGAATGGCTTCGGAAAACATTCGTATTTTTACAAATCTCCAGGAAGAAAAATCATGTTATAGTCGTTTACATCAATTAGATTTCTCAACGATGAATATGTGACTAATCGCTTTTTCACCGGAAGCTAGTAGGTTACCGACTATGCTGTTTACGAATATAACCATAGGGAGTCTTCTGAGGTCCGTATCGGTTTTTTCAGACTAACAAACATTTTGCCGAAATCGTTTTTTTTATCTATTCAGATTATAGAGCATATCGAGTTGTTTCGAAATAAATAATCTTTTCTATTTTTCAAATATAAGTTTTAACTAAGATAATATCACCTTGAAAATTTTCACAGTGAAACGTTGACATGTATCTGTTGTATGAATTAAAATGATTGTATTTTCTGCAAAAAACAACACAATTTGAAACAGAAAAATTTACTATTTTCTAGGCAATAGAATATGTTCTACAATTTAAACAGATAAAAAGAATTTTTTTTTGGGCGAAGAGTTTGTTAGCCTGGAAAACTGATTTGCTAGAAAATCAGCATATAAGAACCTAAGAGAATTTAGCATGGTCGCTAAACTATAATCCATTAACTTTCAATGAAAAAGCGATTAGTGAGTTGAAAGTGTTTTACGATATTTTCCTTAATTCTCTTTTTTTTTTAATAATGTAGTGTTGTAAATACATTTTTTCTACTTTTTTTTTATTTTATAATAAATTTAATGATCGAAAAACTCATTTTTCTTTTAGTGATAAGAAAATCCCTATGCTTTTGATCTAACACATTTTTTTTAAAGATATTGACATGTACAGCTTGTAATTACCGTCTTACTAGAGTGAAATAAGATAGACTTTATTAAATTTGACATTAGGAAACATATCGCCATTAATCATTAGTCAAAATTTTTGTATCTATGCACTTTGATTGAGGACACATCATCTTTAATACAAACTTTTCAAAATGGGTATTATTTATAAAACTATAGAAAATTGAATAAACGATTGTTGTGTTGGTTATCTGTCAACAAATACAAAAATGTAGATCAAACATCGATATAGAAAACCTATAAATACATCATAGATCAATGATCGTTCACTTGTGTGTCATATGACAACGGTTATCAGAACAGATAGTAGCTTTCATGGTGAAATTTTTCTCATTGAAATTAATGACATGTATAACATTCATAGGACTTCATCTCGTATATGTATGCATGATCTTGCTTGTATTCTAAGGCAGTTTTTCTGATTACAGGGTGTTCGAAAAGTTCGTTGGAAAAGTAAACATAATTATCTCTTGAAAAATTCAAGTGATTTGATTATTTTTTTTCCTATAGAAGTTTTATTTAATATAATTTAGTTGAACAACAAATGTTAATAATGATTTCTATCAATTAAAACATATAAATCTATTATTTTCAAAATATCAGAAACATGATATAAATATGTTATCTTTTATTAACTTATTTTCATAATCAATTCTCATTTTAAATCAAACTTGATCTTTTAAAGTATTATATCCACATTGATTTGTATTTCATGTTTATTAATAAATCGATTGAAATGGGAAGAAGTTGTAGAAATCAGTAAACTAGTGCAACAAATTGAACAATTTATCATCATTCATTTTGTCAAATACTATAATCTTCTTTGAGCTTGTCGCTTGTAATTTTGGAAGGCTTTTCAAAATATTTATAGATTCCTAACAATATGAATTCCGTAAAAGCAGTGATATGTTAAGAAAAAAATCTCAAGCAAACTATAGTTGTTGTTCAAGGATAATCGATCGCTAGTGATACGATCTGTCTTATGCAGTTCGGCGTTTTGAACAGAATTTTTTTCTTTTACTTTTTTCGATTTTTTTAATTGAACATTATTATTATTATTATTCTAACCACTGATTCAACTGACAAATAAGCATATTGTACATATCCATTACATCTATAAGAGATCGAAAAACACTATCATGCATCTCGATAAACTCACAAACACTAGTATTGATTTTTATGTTGACCATAGGATGATTGTGACAAATCAATATATCACTACCCATCATCGTTGACATCTTAAATATAAATTTTTATCTCGGCAAAAGTTCAAAATTGCACTATTTAGAATATTGACAAACGTATTTCAGTCATTCCAATTTCGAGGAAGGCTTCGAAATGTTCTAGAACAGTCTAAGTCTTATCATTAATGCCGTTCAACATCTTTTCCTATTGCTAAGGAATTCTGGAAAACAAGTCTGATGCCTGTGGTCCTCAATAACTAAGGTCTGTAATGAGAGGGAAAAACTTCGACTTCAACCTTAGATTTACTATTTTCTTCGAAAATACATATGAGTTCCGTAAACTCTGATCGCCAGTAGCAACCTGAGGCCGACACACCTTAATGCATAGAATTTATAATAAAAAACACTATGTTAACTTTCTTTCTTTGGCAATAAAATCATATTGAAATGAAAGTGTTCGATGAGAAAATTCTAACGCATGGAAATATATTACTTCTCAATAGAGAACATCAATTGGAAATAATTTCTAATCAATATGTTAATCTCAAAATGAATACAGAAGTAATTCATTCATTACACTTCATCTATTGTGAAAAATTATTTTGTATTTCTTTCCTCTTTTTTTTTCGTTTCTTATTTATTTGCTTATAACACAAAATTTTATCACGTAAATGTATCTAATACTTAGAGAAAAAGAAATAAACTATGACAAATTATTTTTTTTTACGTTGGTTTTTTCCTGCGCATGTTTAAAAACAAATTCTGTTGAGGATAGAGTGCCAAAAAAAAATTTCATCAGTGATTATTGATTAGTAGTTTTATTGCCACCAAGTTTCTAAATTCGAAGTTGTACATGTTGGAAGAATAATGTTTTTTTTTTTTCGTCATTCGTATAGTTGTTGCATAATAACAACGATAATATCTTTTACCTTCAGATTTTTTTCGTTGTAACGCGACAAAAATATTTCTTTACTCATTTTTCTTCAACAAACACAACTGTAGAAGAAAAGAACAAGGTGTTTTATTATTGTTTATCGACAGTATTTTCATTTATATTTTTCCTTTTAGTAGTATTGCTTGTAACCGTAAAATAAAAAACAAAATATATATACATTAAAGATTTACAATTAGCAATATAATATATATATATGAGTTATAGCTGAAAGAACATCATCAAATATGTCACTACCATCAACTTCATCTAAAGAACTTTGTGTCGCTTGTCTAACTCAACCATACGATTTAACTTGTACATGTGGAGATAAATTTGATTTTACATGTATTCATTTACATGTTGCACAAATTCGTCTGGAATTTGAATATACTCATGGTGAAACTGGAGAACGATTACTTCAAGTTGAACACATAGTAGAAAGTACAGATTGCAATAGTGCGAAAACAATTATCGAAAATTGGGTTAGTATTGATTTAAAAAAAAAAAGAATTATTTTATCTTCATAAACGATTATGATTAGATTCCTAATGTAGAATTCTAGATATTGAAATTAGAATTTTTAATAAAATTAAATTCAAATATCTCTTAAAAACAATCAATAAGACAGCATAATAGACGTCATTATGAAAATAACATGGTTTTTGTTGAAAAGATGAGGTGAATACTTGAAAAATTGAGTGGCGGACATTTCGCACTAAGTCATTCCAAACTCCTATCATGTGTCCGGATGTTCGGAAATGATTTTTGTCCTGGACAACGTACATTGCGAACATCCTGTTTTTTTTATTTATTTTTGATTGATTTTTGCATTCCGAACTCTCGTACACATAATTACGAACACCCTGTCTTTTTTTCCTTATGTTCGGCGATCATAACGAACTCCACTGTCGGGAGATCGTAATGAAAAGTTGGTGCGAAATGCCCCTTTCCCGAAAAATTGAACAGAAATAAAATCTGAGTGATATTATTTTATTGATAAGAATTCTGAAATGGTTATTCATCTTCAGAACTGTTTACGTACTATTTTGACTTCTTATTAAGAAAAAAAACATTTAATCGATAAACTTTTTTTTAAACGGATGTTTAATTCAAAGATTTTTTTTTCTATTTATTTAATAGAGACAAAAACGTATTCAAGAAATAAATGAAATAGCTGTTGCTGGTTTAAACGAAATTCAACACCGAGAAAATGCTTATTTAGATGTTCCATCATTTCGAACTCAATTTGATGCATTAGGTGAACAATCAAATCGTGTTGTTCATGAACAATTGGATTCAATTCATTCACTACAACGACGTATTGTAGAAAAATTTGATCAATTAAAAACTTTACCTGAATTACATCAGGATGATACAAGTTTAGATACAGAACTTCAATCAAAGTTAAATCCAAATTTATTAAATCCAAATTCTACAACACATGTAACGGAATCTATTATTTCTGCATCTGTTATGCCTTTAAATACCACTACATCAACAACTACTGAACAACCTATTGTTACTCAAACGACATATATCGAACAACCAAGAAGATTAGTAAATAATGATCATATGCCTAATTCAACAATGGACGCTCAAGAACGTGATGATTTTGATGCTGGTCAAACAGTTAATATTGCTCGTCAAAGTTTACTAACAATACCTATAACTCATGATAATTATATGGGTACAATATGTTGTTATAACAATCAATTGCTTTATAATGATTATAATCATCATACTCGAACTTCTCATTTAATATTAATACCTAATCTAAAACAACCAACAACACGAGAAACGATTGATTGGAGTGATCCAGATAGAATGTTGGGTGATGGTGATGATCAATGGATACAAGATATAGCATATTCAACTAAACTTCAAGGTTATTTAGTACTTAATCGTTCACGTTTACGTATTCTTTATGATAATGGAAATCAACTTCAAGAATTTCATGAATTTCCTAATCGTAGTATGAAACGTGTTACATGTGATAATACATATATTTATTTAATATCAGCAGCTGATACTAAGAGTCATAATAGTGATGAAATTATTATAATGAATTATGATAAAGAAGAAAAAGTACGTAAAACACTTCGTGATATAGTATTAACTGGAAGAAATGATATGGCTCTAACATACGTTGGAGAAATAAGTGATTTAGCTATAAGTCCAAATGGACAAATAATGTTAGCTTATCGTGTAAAATTACGTCGACAAGTTCGAGTTTGTGTATTTATTGTTTCAGATGATAGAAATAATTGGACACTAGTTAAACAATTATTACTTAATGAATGTTGGAATGATGATGTATCATATACACCAAGAGTGGAATGGTGTGAAAAATTACATGTTTTTTTTCTTGTTGAATATATAACAAGTCATTTAATAATGCTTGATGAAACTGGTCAAGTTAAAGGTGAATGTCGTTTTGTAAATGTTCAAAATCGACGAGAATCTCCATTAAATCTAACAATTTCAACAAATGATACACTTTGTGTACGATATGAATCATCGATTAATGTTCATCAATTAATTAATGATAGATTATGAGATATTTCAGTATTTTTGTTTTTTTTTTAATATTGAAGTATATATAACAACAAAAAAAAGAAACTTGTACCACTTAAATTATTTTCAATCAAACAATTTTAATTATTCTGGATTTATTATAATTTGTATTATATAACTAAGTGATTTTTCGTTTTTTATTGTACTAATCAAATTAAAAATTTTATTTATCAAGTCAAGATATTAAAATTTCCAATTTTTTTAATCAAAACAAAATTTTATACTAAATAGACCATTGAGTGTTTTTATATTTTTATTATTTACTAGAACAAAACTAAATATCCTTTCAATGATTTATCATTGCTTTTCACTAATGGTAAATCTTTATGTTTTCATTAGTGAGCATGTGACCACATGTCAAACTTTCTCAGAAATTATTCGTAATGTAACACATTATTTAGAAGTTCGGGTGTGGTTGAAAGGAAGACTCACACTGATATTCACGATTAATGTTGTGTAGTGTAAATACATGACTTGAAACAAAAAAATGGTACGAAACTTCTGACGTACATTGTAGATAAGATGGATCGAGTTGTTATATAATTTGACATATATAATATGATTAACTATTGATCTGATACTTGTTTTATATAGCATTTTCATTTTTTCTCTTTTGAATAGAAAATTTTTGTATTAATATCAAGAAAAAGAAAATCTAACTAATTGATTGATTTTTCTATAGAAAGAATACTGAAGAAATCATTGATGATTATTTGTGTTTGATTCATTAGATTATATTTCATTGTGTTTATAATTAGATTTTCTATTAAATCATAAATAAAGCAACTTATCTAATATGATGATTGATGAAGGTTAGAAAAAATACTCTTTCAAATGAACAGACAAGAAAATTAAAAGATATTTGAACACATGCTAACTTGTGATTTTTTTTACATATTGCTGAGTCAATCGGTTTTTTTCGTTTGTTATTCTACTAAAAATTAATTATGTAATAAAAACCATTCTCAAAACATAATACTTTAATAATCTAACCAGAAGAAGACACAAATTTGCGATACAAATGCATTAACTATACTTGTTTAGCATTAACAAAACAAAGCTTGATGAACATAGCTTTCAAATTATCTAATGATAATGTGCTTTTCTTCAATATGTGCATATAGAATATTGATAATATGTAACAAAACTATTTTTGTAGGAATAACGGTAAAGCTAGACGGGTTAAAAATTTTTGAACACGGTCGAACTGTGTTTTGATACTTTCTAATCGGAATAGGATAGCTGCCTCAAAGATATGAAATACTTTTTTCCAGTTTTTCTATCCAGTGACTAATACACCCTACACATTTCTCAAATGTGTAGGGTAGAGCCCATGGGGCCTAAAGTTTTCGAACCCAGCTCTGATTGATTCAGGATCAATCCGATGGACTCTAAATAATGGTAGGAAAGATAATAATCTAATTTTCTATAACAGTGAGTTTAGAGGCGCTACATTCTTGATTAGAAATTTATATGAACTGCGGTTATCTGGTTTTTTTCCCGTTTGCCAATGTATTTGTCATTGATCGAACTTGTCTGTTCTGTGGTGGTATTATGGAGAAATATTAATGTAAATCAAGACATGTTTTTTTTAACTAATTAATAATAAGTATAGTTTTTTTTTATTCATAATAAAGTTTGGTAAAATGAAAAACTCAGCCAATGGTATTTGGAATCTTCATTGACCTTTTCAAGTAATATCTGATATAAATGTAATGAGCATTAAAAAAAAATATTTATCGTATTAATAAAGAGTCGTATATCGTCTTGGAACATATATATTTAACTGTAAAGTATATTCTAATATTTATATTTAATGTTGATTTCGTTATACAGTTTACTTTTCTTCGTATGCTATTTCTCTAGACAACACTATTTTTGAGCAAATAATAAAAATATTGTGCTTTTTTGTTTTATGAGAATCCCAAAAAAGAAAAAAAACATAACATTTAATAAAAAGTCAATAAGCCAAAAAAAACTTCAACACACATTGTAATCACCAGCAGTGTGTATTAATCAAGTAACCTAGGCTACAGTAAAGAGAATAATCCTTGGAATTTAGCATAACTTGGAAACAAGAGACATAGCATAGAAGTTATAAATATAACCTAGACGAGCGTACATAATAATAATAAAGAAATGGAAAAACAATAACAAAAACGAAACAAATTGTTCAACGTCTTTCTTTCATTTTTCTATAGCTATTAAAATCAATCCATTAAACTTTTTTTTCTCTAAAAAAAACAAACAAAATCATTTAATTTAATAAAAAAAACATATTTTATTTATCTTACCGTCGAGCAGCTAATATGGCTAATACTCGATGACCAAATAAAAATAATGGAATTGAAACTAAAGCCAAATAACGCATTGTTTGAAACATATCCAAATATTTCCAATAGAAATACATCAAAGCAAAAGCAGCTAAACATTTTTAAAATAAACATGATTATGATGGTTTTTTTTTTTCGTAATTTATTTTATATTTACCTCCATGAGAAATATGAAAACCTAATGGACTAAGTCCTAATGGTAAACCAGAAAGATTAAAACCAAGTTTGAGCCACTATTAAAAAGATAAAAAATTGAAATATTTAATACTCAAAAAACAAAAAAAGGATTTCTTCTTACTGAAATTAAAAGAATTAATAATGGTAATAAAGTTAATCCACTAAAAACAAGTGAAACAATTGCTGGTGGTCGTTTTTCAGCTTCACGAAATTGATGAATAATTTCTGGTTTTGCAGAATATATATTAAGATGATCTATATCTGGAACATTATCATCATGAAATGATAATTGAATATTATCAGTTAATTTCCATGAAAATGCTTTTTGAAGTAAAGCATCACCAACAAGTAAAACAAGTTCATAAGCATCTGATTGATGACGGAAATCATTTGCATTTGTTGTTAAATCCTGATAAAACAGAAAAAGTTACCATTAATTTTCGTTCAGAAATATATAGTTACGAATCAATATAACAGAGTTATTATCGATTGACTTAATGAAGTTATTACAATAAGCGAAATTTCATCTATGCGTTTCCTCTGAAGAGCTAATTTCTATGGCTATCGCTGCTTAAAAAAGTTTTAAAATTTGTCATAGAAAAGTGAATAGCACGCTTTATAGAGCAAATATTACTCTACAAAAAACTGAGCCATTAAAAATTGTTTTGCATTTTGAATTTGATAGATTTCAATCGAAAATGCAAAACTGACCAAAGCAGTATTTTGTACATATACCCGAAAAAAGCGGTCAAAAAATGAGTGGATATTTCGTATCAAGACTTTTCCATCATACTACCAATGATAAAATGCGTACAAATCGTTTACGCCAATATATGTACAATAGAATAGTAGACGCTTACAATACAGATCAAAATTTAATACGAAGACACAGTGTTGATAGGTCGTCGCATTTTCTACTATCCATTTCAAAATAGAAGGCAAGTGATTGCGAGTCGAATAATTCGGGAACGGAAGCAACTATGGAGCTGCAGTTTTCACCATTAAAAAGCGGACACTGGGACGCGTAAATCTATGGAAAAATTTCATCGATCAGTAAGATCATTAGGATGAAAGCTCACTGGACATTTTGAAGATAGGTTTTGGAAGGCTTTTTTCGTTGGATTTTGAACTTCAATAAACTATTCGATAGAAAAAATTGTTCTCTTTCGATCTACACTAGGTCGGTCTCGATAGTTTTCGCCGTTCGATAGCTATAAGAATTTTCCTGAGATTCACGAAATCGGCCAGGTGACGCGGAATCATCCTTAAAAGCATTAAATTATAGATAATCAACCACGCTGAATTCAGTGGTGATGTTTATTTTTAATTTCAAAGTAACCTGAGATCACTGTATCGAGATTTTTAATATACGTGTTCTTTTAACCAAATAGCAGCAAAAACTAAATTTACAAAAACTTTTTTATAATGATCTCAAGTTACTTTGCGTCACCTGGCCGATTTCGTGGATCTCAGGAAAATGCTTATAGCTACCAAACGGTGCAAGCTATCGAGCTCAACCTTGTGTAGATTGAAAGAGAACAATTTTTTTCTATCAAATGGTTTAATTGAAGTTCAAAATCCAACGAAAAAAGCCTTCCAAAACCTATCTTCAAAATGTCCAGTGAGCTTTCATACTAATGATCCATTACTGATCAATGAAATTTTTCCATAGATTTATGTGCTCCAGTGTTCGCTTGTTAATGGTGAAAACTGCAGCTCCATAGTTGCTTCCGTTCCCGATTTATTCAACTCGGAATCACTCCCCTTCTATTTTGAAATGGATAGTAGTTCACATTGTAACTTTTGGAAATAGAATTCTCTACTAACTCAATAGTGTTGAAACAAAATTTTTATTTACATTATAAGTGTTTACTTTTTGTAATATTCTTATATATCTATACAAAAATTGTTTTCACTATAAACCTTCATATTTCATATCAAAAATATGATTCGCAAACATTTTATTGTTAGTTGTATAACGATTTTTTAAAAATTTCTTATTAATTTTCAATAGAATAGAAGAAAAATAAATGTTATCATACCACTTCAACTTTATATTGTGGATTACTACCACTGGTTGCTTCTGCTAAATAAATAATTTCTTTATTCGATTGTTTATTCGTAAAACGTAAGAATGCTTGTTGTACGCGAATAAATTCATCAGTTTGTTTATCTTTTACTTGAAATTTAATTATTAATTTTTGATGATAATCCATTTCAAGATTATTTGATAAACCATTTGGATAAGTTAATCTATAAAAATTTAGTTTTATTTTCATAGCAAAAAAAAATTATTCACTTGTATGTTTTTATTTGTGCAGCATTATCACGATCGACAATATTTAATTCAACATTTTCAAGTGTTACTTCTGATGTTACTTTAACATCAATCTAAATAAAATATATATTTTATATTCAAAAAACAAAAACAAGATTTTGTCTACGAACAGTATGATCTGTTAAACCAATAAATTTTCCATCAGTCTGTGGTGTTAAGGTTAAATGAATTGTATAAAATCCTCGAGAAATTTTTTTATCATAAAATGGTAATTCATAAACAGTACTAAATATAAAAATAGTATTATTTTTTTTTTCTATAAAGTTTCTTTCTTTAATTAAACATACAAATCACTAGATTTTGAAGTAAGTTTTTGTTTTGATATAACAACAACTCCATCTTCATTACGTTTAGCTGATTCAGCAGTAACAATCATTTCTCCAACAGGTTGTCCAAAAAGATTTGTGACGGAAACAAGTACAGATGGATTTTGTGCATTAACTTCTGAAGAACTAACACGTGTAACAACAATTGGCATTGAATTCTAAATGAATATTTTTATATTTTCTATTGTTTGAAATAAAAATTCTTTATACTTTATTATCCGATATATATTTAAATGCTTTTGTTAAATAATACGCACTACGTAATGTAGCAACATGTCGTTTTGTTGAAAAATAATTTGCAAATTTAAGTAATTGTTTTGGATCAATTTTAATTGATGTACCAGCTTTTTCAGCAACTTCATAAAATGCATTAAATATTAATCCTGTTGTACTAATACCACCTTCATATTGTAATATACGTCCATCAATTTCATCAGCTTGTTGAACAAGATCATTTATTGTATCAGCATAATATTTAGCTATAGCTGGACTTAATTGTGCACCTGTTAATAATGCATAACCTTGACTTAAAATACTATCATCTGTTTTAGCTAATGTATTAAGACGTTTTTCAATAAGTGATTCATCAATATTTAAACCAAGATTAATACTTGAACGTACAGCATAATAGATTTCAGCTGTTGTACTTTTGTCTGATTGAATTGTTGAACTGATTTTTGAACGATAATCTTCAACAGGTAACTAGAAAAAAAAATTAATGATAGGAAAAAAAAAGATTTTTTTTTGTGTTAAATAAATATACATTGCAATTCGTTAAAGTTTTAGCTGCTTCAGTTGCATGATATATTGATTCAATATTTGTTTTATCAACTAATTTTTTAATATCATTACAATATGTATCAGGTGGTTGTACACCAAGTTCTTTAATACCAGCTAAAGAATAATGTATTGATGCTACATCAGAAAATGATTTCATTGCTGTTTGAAATTGACTTTTTAATCCATTTAAATTAGCTGGATATAAATTGGTTGCTACAGTTGATGTAGCACACCAACTATATATTGGTAGAAGAATAAAAATAATCATCATAAAAGATCGATACATCATCAGAAATCTAGAGAAGAAAATAACAATAAGTTTATATGTATATATATGTCTACTCTGGAATTATGTCGCCGCCATATTGACAACGACAGCATTTGCTATTTCATTGGTATGTATTAATAAACGAATCAAAGCTGATATGTATTTATTTATTTTAAAACAATATAAGAGGACGTAAGTAGTGACATGTTGTGTCATGCCATCTATCGAGATGAAAAGCCTATAAGAAGTTGTCATACAACGCTTTCTATCCTAACTGAAATAAAAGCAAATGAGAAAAGTTCATCAGATATTGAGTGCTGAAAAAAATTCGTCTATTTGCTCGCATCATCAACCAAATAACTACCCAATTAAGTTTGTTTTTTTTTTGAAGTCTTCGCCGTTAGAATATTTGTAATCAGTTATATATAAGCTTTTTATTCCATTGATGTAGTCTGATTGAATATTTCTTATAAATATTATTATATTTCTTGAGTTCTGACACGTACTTGAAGTTAAGTCTGGATTCGGATATATCGGTGGGGAATTCGCCTAGGAGCTTGTTTCAAGTACAACTTGATGAGTTCTATTCATTGGTATAATCAGACTTCTTAAAACGCACACAATATACCTAAAAATTCCAAAATACTGGTATTTTACGATAGGATCTAGGTGTATACAATTGTATATCCGTGCGAGCTTCGTCTGGGAACTTGTTTCAAGTACAACTCAAGGAACTCTATTCAACAGTATAATTGTATTGCCCATAACTCAAACTATACACCATTAAAAGAACTAGCGCTTATATCCCTCACACCAAACTAGGTTTTTTTTTCCTTTAACTATTTTTTTGTTGGGACTGACGTGAACATATAAGATCACTAAACCAAATCTTGGCCATTTTTAATCTTAGAAAACAATCAGCACTTTATGAAAAGGATCATTTTCAACAAATATTGACTCTTCTGCTATATTATGATTTATATTTCATCTATAGTTGCATGAATAATTACCAAAATTTTCAAGCATATACAATTGAAGATTCTCTAACAAATGAAAATAAAATCATCTTAAGCAGTTGTTTTACCAACGAATACTGTCTATCATTAAGAAGTGTTCTCTTCTACACTTATTTTGCAGTACATCAGAGAGATTGTTTAATCCATAACTTTGCAATGACTTTGAATTGAAAAGTGAAATTTTTACCGCCAATGCCGTTTCATGCAGTCTATCAAAATATTTAATAAAAATTAAAAAATAGGGTGCTATTTATAACTATGGCTCGAACTTCTGACGAGAGAAGGTTCATTAGGTAATCAAGAATTCGCAAAACACGATTAAAGGAAATGGTACATTTACTTCCAGTTAATTTTTTTTTGTTTAACTATGTTATGGTTGTGAGTGGTGTGACTATATGAGATAAAACAATCAGACATTAGACTTGTTCAATGTTAGCAAAAAAAAAATCATCGTTTTTAAAACATGATCACTTCCACGTAAAAATACTCAGAACAACGACTACTATTTCTATATATTGATTATCAAAAATTAGCTTTTACTGGAAATAAATATGATTTTCGGAACCAGCATGCAAAAATACACTGAAAACTCTATATTTCATTGAGAAAGACGCCCAATCAAATTTTGTGCGTAGGAGTACAGCCTAAAATTTTGCGCATAAATGCTAAGGGGAGTAGAGTGAGAATTTTAATTAGAGATATTTTACGATGAAATATAGTTATCGATGTATTTTCGCATGCTGATCCCAAAAATCATGTTTATTTCCAATAAAAACCAGTTTTTAATAATCAAAATGTAGGAATCGTAGCCGCTGTTTCGGGTATTTTACGTGGAAGTGATCGTGTTTTCAAAATGATGACTTTTTTTTACTGACATTGAACAAGTCTAATGTCTGAGGGTGTGAGTAATGCGAAGAGTAACACCCACACATTCACATCCTACCCATAACCACATCCTCTTGCACGCCCCTGGCTAGGGCCTTGATTACTGGTAGACCGATCAAACCACTATACCGATCGGTCCGATTCAGTCTGATTTTTACAGATCGGTGCCAGTACTGATTATCAAAAAACTAATTAGATCGGTTCCATCTATGGTTTAAACTATTTTATGAGTTCATTTTTCATTAAAAATATTCTTCTATGTGTTCTTCTTTTTATTGTCGAACAAAAAAGAATGGATTGACAATATACTAGTCACACAACAATCATGAATATATGTATATGTATTTATATATGTATACTGCATGAGACTATGTCAAAATAAATGCAAAACAGAATGAACATCTCAAGAATATATGATAGAACAAAACTTTCTTCAATCACTAATTGATGGATTCTTTAGGCAGAGAAAAATAAACAAACAAACGATCATGATAGATAAATAAAACAAACCACAACAATATAACTGATACAGCTCAATACATACATAATAAATTGAACAATAGAATTTTTCTATACCTGAGAAAAAGTTAGACAACAAAAAAGAAACTTGTTCTTGTTATTTGTCTATATAGACATATGAAA
Organism: Rotaria sordida; assembly: GCA_905250125.1. Lineage (NCBI taxonomy): Eukaryota > Metazoa > Rotifera > Eurotatoria > Philodinida > Philodinidae > Rotaria > Rotaria sordida. Next base: position 31,701 of record CAJNOL010000762.1, read on the forward strand.
ACTAAGATGAAGTTTTTAATGGAGGAATAGAGACGGGTCGATCGGGCAAATTAGGTGTACGTATAGTTGTTGTACATGCCGGTGTTGATGAAGGACGATTTTTGTTTGAAGACGATGAATCTGTTATGCTCATATGGCGATAAGATTTACTGTTTGGTGATGAAGTTGATGATGATGGTGGAGTTGATGCTGTTGATGAACCTGATGATTTTCCATAAAAATCACGTTTTTTACGAGGAGATTGTGCCATCATTGTTCGACTTCAAAAAAAAGAGCAGAATATGCAAATAAAAAAAAAACAAAGATACATCGATAAAATTATAATACTAACTTTATTTCATTTGATGATAAGTGTGATGATTTTGTATTTGATGATGATGACGGAGAATTATTTAATAATGGCTTAACATTAACCGATTGAATAACAGATTGTTGTTGCGGTTGTTGTTTAGTTTGTTGTCCAACTGATGATACAACTGAGTGAACTTGAACAGGTTCAAGTTGTTTACTCGATAAAAGATTATTGATACTTGTAGAAACAGTTGATGATGGTGGAGGAGGCGGAGGCTGAGATAATGAATCTTGTAATCGATTATGTTTATCAGTGGTTTTAATTGATGAAACAACAGTATTACTATCGGAATTTAAATTAGAAGTTTTCTTTACTTTCTTCGGTATAGTAAAACTGGATTTTCGTTCAGTTTTAACAATATCATGTGATGATGCGGGAACTGAAATAATAAAAAAAAGTGATTCAGATACAATTCTTGTTTTCTTTTTGAATGAGATCTAATTCCATACTGAACAATGTTTGTCTTCAGATAAACTTTGCTCCTTTCTGATAAATCAATATAGCTCGAGTAAGATCTTTTCTATTATTATTATGTAGAGCGATGAAAAAAAATTTAGCAACAACAACAACGTATTTTCGATTTTTTTTCTCTATAATGATAGATTTCTAAGAAATCGGGCACGATAGTTTCAGGTGTGAGAAGATTTTATCGAAGCTATTCTTTAACAATGCCATTTCAAAGAGTACAAAATTCTGAACGACATGATGGGTTGCTACATTCTTTACGACCTTCTTTTAAAAAATTAAAAGCATCGCAAAAACCGGAAAAGGCATTTTTTAGCCGATGTTTTGATAAAAAGATCCCACCCGATTCGGTGATCTATCGAATGATATATAAGAAATCAAATTTTATGAAAATTTTGATGCACTGGGGGTAGAGTCCGTCGCGTCCGGGTCCAGATTTTTAAACTTTCACTGCTAAAGTTCGGGTCCGGATCGGTTCTGGGTCTTAAAAAAAATTTAATCGATCGGATCCGGGTCCAGAAATTTTTGGACCCAATGGACTCTAGCTGGGGAGTCTATATACGGTACTCATAGATATTGTAGTCCCGAACATGTTCTAAGACAAACTTATATGAAATTCGTTGTTTAAACTCAATTCTACACAGTTATAGATGCTCTTCAATTTTTTATAATCAATATTTTTCATCGTAGCTTTCTTCATATGATTTCTTTTCTTAGGTGTAGATTAATTCTTAGTCTATATGATATTCTAGTGTGTTGAACGCTGTACCGTGGAGCAGATGAGTACCAATGTGAAGCTTTCTCAAAAATTGTACACTATTAAACTTGATCGATTTCATAGATAAAATCTTTCGGAAGAGTAGGAATTGATTGTCCCCTAGAATAATCTATTTTCGTATATTGACGATATTTTGACAATACTCAATGATCCTATGAAAAATTTCCTCTGCACTAATAATCAGCATAGCATCCATGGTGAACTAATATAAATAACTCCTGTACAAAAGGGAAAAATTTTTGGTCTTTAGACTCGTGGAAGGAGTCTGGAGACCAAAACATTTTTTTCTTTTGTGCAGGAATTATTTATATCAGATATGCTGTACTCATTATGAGTGCATAAAAATTTTTCATAGGACTATTGAGTATTTGTTAAAATGGCCCCTTCATATACAAGGATAAGCTATTCTAGGGAGACAATGAGTTCTTGCTCTTCTGAAAGATTTTATCTATGAAATAGATCAAGTTCGATAGCGCACAATTTTTGAGAAAGTTTCACGTTAGTACTCACTTGTTCTGTGGTATAGAGTTGAATACACTGGAAAATCATATAGTTAAGAAATAATCTAAACCTAAGAATAGGGACCATATAAAGAAAGCAAGGATAACAACTATTGATTATAAAAAACTGTAGAGCACCTATAATTGTATCGAATTGAATTTTGAAAAAAAAAACAAAATTTGCATAAGTTTATTATAGAGACCAGAATGTCTTTGGATACCATATAGTGTACTCCTTAAGGATTATAACCCGTATATAAACCCTGAGTACATTAAAATTTGAAAAAAAAAACTTGATTTCTTATATATCATTCGATGGGACGGAAATTGCTCTGCAAATCTTGATTCAAGATAAGTCATCAAATTCGATAGTGGAAATACAACTAGATTCATTCAAAGATTTTTATCATAATCATAAATAACAATAACCAATTTACAAATCCTTAATTAGAATAGAATAATAAATATAAAAGAAAAAACATTTTACAAAAATATCTTCAAAAAAAAAAAATCTATATAAATCTCAGTTTCGAACGATTACGAATGATTATTTTATTGATAAAATTTTTTATATGAAAGACATATTTATTTTACTTTGATTTGAATATGATGAATATTCTGTCGATGTAAATGGCATATCTTTATCATTTGATGATATTGGACTTATTGGTGAGTATGATTGTTTATTACTTTCTTGTTGTTGAGTTTGTCTACTCATATTTGCTAATAATGTTGAATAAGTATTATCATTAATTGAATGTATTAATGTTGATAAATGATGTTCATTTGTTGGTATAGATTCTAAAATAAGATTTAATTTTTCATTCTCATAATTATATTCAGCTATTTCTTTTTCAAGTGTTGCAACTTTTGAACGTAATTCTTTATGTTTATTTGATATATCATTAGCATATGTTATTAATTGTACAGGTCGTTCTAATTGTTCAATACCTAATTCATTTGTACGTAATTTAAGTAAATTAATTGTATCTTCTAATAAAATTTTAATATTATTTTCTAAAGAATTAACTTTTGTTTTTAAAATTTTATTTAATTCCATTTCATTATCTAATTGAGTTTTTAAATGTTCACGATATGTATTTGATTTCATATATGTAAAATATTTAAAAAGACGTTGTCGAAATTGATCTAAATATGTATTAATTAAATTTAAAAATTGTTGATCTTCTTTTTCTAATAAACAATCACGAAAATGACAAATATTAAGATTTTCATTTGATAATTTTGTCATATCACGATAATTAAAACGTTGATTTTTATTTGTTTGATAATAAATTTCATTTGTTGGATGTAATTCATTTAATGTTGAATGATAATTTTTTGATGATGTACGTTGACGTTTAAAATTTATTGATTCATCATTTGATAAATCAGATTCATAATCTGAATGATTTTTATCTGGAAGAACTTTTATATAAATTTTTTTACCATTTACATTGGGTGTTGTTGTTGCTGTTGTTGAATTAAATTTACGTTTACGTTTAATATGATGTGAAGAATATTCATTTTCATCGGTTTGTTGATTTGAAATGGATTTTATTTGACGATGATTTTTACCATTTAAAGATGAATTCAATGAACTTGAATTATTTGATGATGGTGATAGAGAATTATCATCATCGTTTGATTTGGTATGACTGAAAAAGAATAAATATTTAGTTTCAAAAATTTATTGATTCAAATATATTAACAAGAGAATTTCGATAAAGAGTTATCTGAATCTCAAGAAATTTTACTTTATAAATAAGATCATATTATAACTGTGATACTATCCTCGTTAAAACCTTTTAAGTATAAAATGTTTTCCGATATTTTACTTTAGATAATATATATGGAATCATCATAAGCAATTTAATTTTTACTAAGATATTTATTGAAATTTATCTTTGCGATTGTTTTTAATTTGAAACGTATCCTTTCAGTGTCATTCTTAATATAGTAATTGACTTGCAGTTTGTTAGAGCATTTGAAAAGCAGTTTAGTATACTCTATTAAAAGAATAAGATTGAGATAATGTATTTGTAAACTATTATTTATCTTGACATTTCATATATAACTGTTGATATATAACATCAATGATTAGAAAATCTTGTATGTATTTAGTTATTCTTTTTACGAAAGAGAACTATCGTACAGAAAAAATATTATTGGCAAAGGTCAAAGATGTTTTTCATGTCATATAACAAAATCTGTTTGATCAAATGGGTAATGGATAAAACAAAGATATTGTTTTTAAAGAGAGATTTATGGATATTAAATTGCTCAAGATACTGAAGGTCTCCTCCAAAATGAAAAAAAAAACGATTATTTAACTTTTGGAATATTTAATCAGTAAACATAAGATGGTTAATTATTTTAATATTCATGATCGCACGGCAATCATCGCTCTTCGTCAAGTTCTTGCTTGATGCATATCTTTAATTTTATAAGAAATATGCAAGAAAGTTTTTCAATAACATAAAAAAAAAATTTTATGTTATTAATAAACTCTAATTAATTTTAAATAAAAAACTTACAATGTTTTTATTCCTTTTGTATGGTGTTGATGTATTTTTTCATAATAATGTGCTAATTTACTATGATCAATAACATGAAAATAATATTGAACAGATTTATCCGACCAACTAACTTTTCCCAACAATTCATCTGGTTTTCTAATAAAGAAAAAAAAATAATATATATAATAAAAAAAAATTAAAAATTTTTATTCTCTTACGTAACATGCATAACAGCTCCTAAATCATTTTTTGTTCGATCGTTAAGTCGAAATGCTTCAGGACAAAATTCTCTTGATGAAACAATTTTTGCTCCATCTAATTAAAATATAAAAATAAAATAAATTCAATTTAATCAATTTATTATGAATATTTTTTTCTAGAGTTCTATTACCTAGAATGATAAAGCAAACGATTCTCTACGAAATGAAATCTCTTCTAGCATTCTACAATTTTTTTCTGCTATTTTCTACAAGAATCATTATTTTTTGTGTCTTCCACACGATTGATGTATGTCGGTCAAAAACAAAAACTGTCATAGACAGCTATAAGATATTTTATTTTGTAGAGAATTGTTTGCTTTATCATTCCATTTACGAATTCCACAAACTGAATTGGAACAAAATATTCTCTACACAGATTAGTAGCATTCATAACAGTGTATACAACGAATGATCAGAAAGTTTTTAGACAAGATACTTGTTCACTTTTAGCCCGCTAGAAAATATTTCTAATAAGAAGGATTGTCGATATTTCTTCGGATGGAGGGAGAAAGAACTAAATCCATCATGATGCGTTGTTTCAAAACCCGAGTTCTGTCCAAAATTACGACAACGTTATAAAAAACTGGAAGAAAGTCGAAACATTTGAGGAAGCTCTTCATTCCCTTTAATCGAGAACATTGCTGACAAATCAAAAGCTATGATTTACGATCAGAATGTTGTTCTCTTTTCGAAGATGAACTTAGAAATTTCGTTCGAGAGTAGTAAAATCATTTTTGAAAAATCCAAAAACTTAGGTTGGATGGAAACTTTATTTATTTAGAGTTAACCAAAACTTCTGATCACGGTGTTCAAAAATTTTATACAAAGAAGTAATATCAAGGGTTTTATTTAGAGTCCTGCACGGAGTCAATTAAATTTTTTGCCGAAAATTTAGTTTTAGCATAAGAACTTTTTTGACTTGCAAGTCTTGTTCTTTGATATTTCCATGCATAAACTGATGAATTTTTGAAGGTTCCAACGATGTCTTATCAAGATCTATGAATATGAAAGAAAGTCGGAGCCAGATTCAACCTCGACTCCGACTTTCTTTCGTATTCATAGATCTCGATAAGATGTCGTTGGAACCTCCAAAATGCATTAGCTTATACATGAAGAGGGCTGTCAAAGATCCCGAAATTGTCCACTTCACCTAAAGTTCGCTAGTGAATAGAAGAACTTTACTAGTCAATCATAAGAACACCAAATTTATGTCACACTGATAGTATACCCAACTTTTCTATTTCTCACTGAAACTTTCTTTTTATTCAACGAACTTTAGAAAGACTTTACTATCATTATGTATCACTTTTCTCTTTTCAATGGATTATCATTATTCTTTGTAGGAGGAAAAAAGAAATATCAGTTTATCTCTCATATACATATATATAATAAATTTGTCTATTTGCTTTAAATTTATTCAAATTTCTCTTATATTTATCTGAATGAATCAGTTCATATGAAAAGAAAAATCCGTTGCTGGAGTATTTATATTTTGTTTTTTCTGTAACTACTGATATTTCATAAGGTATGCAAAGTTTTGAACCTTTGATCTTGCTGCTTTGGTTAACCTTCAGTATATATCAGATTATAGATCAGAAGCTATCCTAAACAAAATGTACTATTTTGAAGTTTGTTTTTGTCCTTCGGCAAAACACCTCAATTGTCTTTTTTCCTAAATACTCATTTTTGAAAAATCAACAACTGTTTTATGTTAAGCAGAGCTCTTGAAAAAAATGCTTGGATAAAAGCTGCAGCTTAGTTCAAAATCAAATTTTGTAGAGATATATCCGTTCTACAAAATGATCAACTCCAATAATTTTTATCTAATTACATAGATCTTTAAGCAAGAAATAATAAATCTTTTTTTTTAACTACCTTTCATATTCATAAATTTAACTTTAAGTTCATGATTAACTCTTGCACCAAATACATAATTATTAACAAAAATAACATCTGCTTCTTTAATTCTTTCATCTATCATTGCATGTGTTAAAAAATCTCCTTGGTCCAATTGAAATTCTGAATATTGTTTTCCATACCAACGCATCCACGAACGAAATTCATCAGCCATAGCACATGCATATGTTGCTGGTACTTCTTCATATTCAATACCATAAACATGTTTACAATTAGCTAATGCTGCTACATGTAAAACAACATTTCCAACACCTGAACCAAGATCAATAAATGTTTGATCTTCTGTTAAATTAATAACTTTCAGAATTGAATCAATTAAATCCGGTGATGTTTCGCCATAAACCTTTATGAAGAGATAAAAAAACAAAAATTATTAGAAAATTTTCATTTTTGCAAAAAAAAAGAGAAAGATTTTTCAATTTACTGAAGGTGAAAATGGTTCATAAGCACGTAATTTATCAGGATCTGTTACAGCTCGACTATAAACTTGAGCAAGTATATGACGAAATAATTTTGATGTTGCACGTTTTTCAAGACGAGCTGAAAATGCTTCTGTGCCACGATTTAATTTAATATGTGTATCAATTATTTTATTAAATTTATCACATAATTCTTTCATATGTGTATATGAATGTATATCACAAGTAGCAAGACCAAGATTTTGTTGATATAATTCAGGATAATCTTTTGTAAAATGAAGAACAAAAAAAAAAATTTTCTTTTACAAATTAATTTAATAAAAAAAATTCTTTACCTTCAAAAACTAAACGTATTGTTTTAACAATTTCATCACCACCAACAAACACGGAATCTTTATTTGTATTCTATTAAATAAAAATAACTAAATCAAAAACAAAAAAAAATAGAAATAAATTGCTTACTTGTTGTTCAATATTTGGCCATGTAAATATTGCTGGTTCAACGCCAGCTGGACTATGAAGTTTAAGTTCACGAAGTGCATTATTATTTGTCATACTCATCTAGTAACAATAATAATTATTATTCATTATCATATTCAATAAAATAGTACAAAAAAAAAACATTTTAATCACTTTCAGTTATTTATAGTTTGATTAGTTGAAAATAACCAGATTGAAATATTTCACTTCACTAAATTAGTAATAAGAAAAAACCACATGGGCTCATTCTAGTTGGTAGATTTTTTTTTCTTCTCTTCCTGTTCTTTTGATTAAAAAACGACAACGCCTACATCTGCATATATTTAACAAGATAGAAGAGTGGTCCAAACGAGTCAACAAATCGTACTACATTTTCCCATCGAGCAGATTTATAACGCCCTCTATTGAGTAGAACGAAAAAATACTTTTATATTAGTTCTTTATTCCATTTTAGTGTGTTTTAGATTATATTATGGCATGAATTTTATGAGATGTAAGTAGAAATTATTAATTTTTTTTATTGTATTTATTTTATGTTATTTCATTTTATTTATTTAATTCTTATTTTAATTTTTTTCTATTTTATTGGAATTTTTGTAAAGTTTAATTTATTTAATTTTAATTTAACTTAATTTATTTTTTTCTATTTTAGTTTTTTTCTACGCCATCGTAATTTTCTTATTTTTTTTTTGTATTTTATTGTATTCTTTTTATTTTATTTTATTTTATTTTGCATTAAATAAAAAGTTAAAATAAATTAACTTTAAACTATTAATATGGGGCTCAATGTATTTGAAGGGGGAAGTAGGAGGGAGAGTCAAAAAAATGTCTAATATTCATATATGAATCTAAGAGGATTCCATCGAATTCCGAATGTATCCGACATTTTGCGACTACTCGATCCGACTGTCGGATTCTTCGTCCTGGGTCGTTGAAAATTCCAATGCATCATGAATTCAAGTGACAAATTTATCTTTGTATTTGTGGTGATTATCGTATGTGATCATGTTAATCTTTTTTTCATAGATCATGCCACAAGAATGATAGTTGCTATTCGTCAATGTGAAATAATTATACGTGATGCAAATCGTATTCATTATTTCTTCGCAAATGGACAAATACTCATGCAATGATTATTTCTAAAAGACAAATTCAACTCGTTTTTTCTACGTTAGTTTTTCTTTCAAATAAAAATAAAGAAAAACAATGATTTCTTTTGCAAGCCAATGCATAGTACCAATGGATTATGAATGACTTGATTGTTAATTGAACAAGATTTATCATATATAATGTTTTCAATTGAAAAACGTATCAGTACACTTTGTTTCCTCTCTGTTATGGAAAGTCAATTTGAAAATTAGAATTTCTCGAACGTATTAGAAGCCTTACGTAGTTGAAAATAACTTTATCGTTTCTCGATACTTTTTTTATGGGTCTAAATTTCTTTCAATTTGTACATGTTCTTTAAATGTGCTTCTTTTGTCAGTAATGAAAGATGTACATATTTATATCAAAAAGAAACAACTACTCTATGATTAAATAGTTGGAACTAGATATATCCAATATCACATTGTTGAGGTTCTTCATCTTATCCATGTATGTGCAGTTCACAAACAAAGCGAGATAGATTTATATTAACTTGACAAACAAAAATCTTTGACTACATTTTGAGATATTTCACAGTGCTGAACAATGATCAGAAAGTTACTGAGATGCGAAGCATCTTATAGTGATCGGTCGAGACTTTTCTTCTTTCACGAATTCCTCATCCAAAATCCATATTTTATGACGCGAGAATGAAACACAATTTGATGCTTGTTGAAACATCAGTAGAGACGTTGAGATCTCTATATGATACAAATTTTCTCCAATTTTTGATATAATGTTTCATTTGTTCAACGTAGAATCTGGAAATTATGAATAATCTATGGATCTTATCTTCATTATATTGATATAATGAAGCTAGATTAGGTAATGATTTTACGTATGATTAATTATCGTTAATAGTAATAATTGTGTAAACTATGTTTGGGAAACAGCACTTATATTGTTCATAATCATGTACATCATATTCGCTCTAGAACTTCTGTCCTAATAAATATCACATGACATTTTTATCTACCATGATTATATTAACAATTAATACTTTGACCAAAATGATTCATATTAATACAAATCGTTCGGTTCTCCATTGACCTTCCTGATACTCCTCAATATTTTAAAAATTGATTGAACAGATTAAAATCGATTAAGGATTAAAATCAAATTACCACTGAGATAATCAAGAGTAATGAATACAATAGATTGTTTTTTTCAATTGATTTTAATAGAATTCTCGTGCAAAATGCGGGAGTCTCGTAGGAAAAATTAGGCTTGTAGATGGACAATCAAAAACAATTCATATTTTCTCAGATATATTTTTCATTGAATAAGAGATGGCTTTTTCTTGAACAGTAAAGAAGAATGTTCGATGAGTAAATAAATGTCGTACTTGTATAATCGTTGTTTTAACGGTTCTTTTTTTTATCATTCATTGTCACATGAGAATAGAAAACAAAGGAGAAAATAACTATTTGAATGCATACAAGGACGTCAATATGAAAATATATGCATAATTTTGCTCTGTATTGACGACAATATATCCCATTACCTACGAGAAAAAAAAACATGCTTTGCTTGCAAAAAATGAATCTCTCTCTCTCGTCATACATGAAACGAAAAAGAAAATATTTTTTTGTCAATTTCTCCTTGCTAGATAATCAACGAGTATATAAAGTCGAAGCATAACTATGTGAGCATACCATTTGATCGCTTCTTTATATCCATCTACCTTTGTATTTTATCAACCGTCGAAAAACAACAACGACCAATGAAGGTATTGACGCAAATACTTTGCTTCATGATTGTTTTCATGTTAATGGAGACAATCTGCATGGCTTCAATGAGGTCACGTAAGGATGTAGACGTCGAACGCTTTATACGTTTAATGATCGCCGAGCTTACCATTTCTTCGTTTACCTTGAAGTTTTAAGTCATAGTATTGCTGATAAATTAAACTAATAATCTTTGCTCTGAAGTTAACAAAATATTTGAATAGCTGTTTCATATGAACTATTCTTTCATCTAATGTTCCTCCACGGTACAATCAACTACAAATTTTTGCTATCAACAGAACCCTATGTTCGTATAGCTTTTTCATATGAATTATTCATTAATCGAGTGTTTCTCGATGAATTACTCAACTTCGTCTTTCCTTCAAATTCAACAAAGCATCTGAACAGTTGTTTGATATGATTCATTCCCTGATTCAGCGTTCCTCAATCATATGATCACCTTCAGATATTTGCTTCGAATTGAACCAAATATCCCTATAGTTCTTTGATCAGAAATATTCCGTCATCGACTGCTCCTCGTTCATACCCCAACCAATACATCTTTTCTTCGAATTGAAGAAAATATTTGAATAGGTGATTCGTATAAATTGTTTCTTGATCGAGTGTGCCTGGATTGTATCATCAACTAAAAATCTTTTCTTAGAATTGAACCAAATATCCGAATAATTGCTGATATAAATTGTTTCTTGATCGAATATACCTGGGTCATTTCATCAACTAAAAATCTTTCCTTAGAATTGAACAAAACATTTGAATAATTGTTGCTATAAATTGTTTCTTGGTCGAGTGTACTTGAATCATTTCATCAACTACAAATCATTCCTTAGAATTGAACAAAATATTTGAATAATTAGGCGTATAAATTGTTTCTTCATTGAGTGTACTTCGATCATTTCATTAAATACAAATCATTCCGTGGAATTGAATAAAATATTTGAACAGTCGCTTAAGATGAACCATTTCTTGATGGTACATTCTTCAATGATATATTCAACTATAAACCTTTGTAGCGAACTGAATAAAATATCTGAATAATTGTTATTATAAATTGTTTCTTCATCGAATGTACTTGAATATTTCATCAACTAAAAATCTTTCCTTAGAATTGAACAAAACATTTGAATAATTATTCCTATAAATTGTTTCTTGGTCGAATGTACCTGGATATTTCATCAACTAAAAATCTTTCCTTAGAATTGCACAAAACATTTGAATAATTGTTGCTATAAATTGTTTCTTGGTCGAGTGTACTTGGATCATTTCATCAACTACAAATCATTCCTTAGAATTGAACAAAATATTTGAATAATTATTATTATAAACTGTTTCTTGATCGAATGTACCTGAATTATTTCATCAACTACAAATCTTCCTTTGGAATTGAATAAAATACTTGAATAATTGCTCTTATAAACTGTTTCTTGATTGAGTGTACCTGGGTCATTTCATCAACCACAAATCTTTCCTTAGAATTGAACAAAATATTTGAATAGTTGTTGATATAAATTGTTTCTTGGTCGCGTGTACCTGGGTCATTTCATCAACTAAAAATCATTCCGTGGAATTGAACAAAATATTTGAATAGTTGTTTGATATAAGTCATTTCTTGATGGTGTGTTCCTCAATAATCTAATGAACTGCAAATCAGTTTTTCTAAATTGAACAAAATATTTGAATAGTTTTTTGATATGGATTATTTGCCGATCGTGGGTTTGCTGAAAATACTGTCAACTAAATGTTTCCGCGTTGAATGGAAGAAAATATTTGAATGTGTGTCATAGTTAGTTCTTTATGATTAGTATATTTCAAATGGCAAAAACTCATCATCGTTTCTTTGAAGCAAGAAGCATATTTGAATAGGATGTTCAAATTAGGTATGTTGTAAAGATTTAGTGTTGATTTTAATTCTGTAAGGATTACACTAACGAGGGAACTTTCCAAAGTGTCACATCGCTTTTGAGTCGAGCGTATGCGAATCATGTAGGTCCTAATGATCTATGAATACTCTGAAAAAAGTTCGTGCTGCTAGCTTATTACTGCCGAGATATTGCATTTTTACTGTATGCATAAGCAAAAAGCCGTGATCCCCCTCAGGAACACTAGGAAAACTGACGAGGAAGGGTCACCAACTGATCAATCGCTTTTGAGTCGGAACTATGTGCATCATATAGGTCCTAATGACCTATGAATACCCTGAGAAGAGTTCGGGCCGCTAGCTTATTACTGTCGAGATACTGCATTTTTACGATATTGTTAAGCAGAATGCCGTGGTCCTCCTCAGGAACACCAGTAAAACTGAGTTTTGAATTTCGACTTGAAATTTGGCACAGAAACAGACCTCAATGAGAGTAATTTATTGTAAAAGTTTCAGATCTTTTGGTTGTTCCTATTCTGAAATAAGAACATCAGAACCTGTCGGGGGTATACTAACAGTGTAGAAACACCCTTTATAGCCGTATCTTAGGATAGGAACACCCAAAAGACCTGAAATTTTCACAATAAACTACTCTCACTGAGGTCTGTTTCTGTCCAAAGTTTCAAGTCAAAACTCGAAACACAGTTTTTCCGGTTCCTGAGGGGCACTACGGCATTGTGCTTAATTAAAAATACCACAAACATGCAGTATTTCGACAATAATAAGCTAGCGGCCCGAACTCTTTTCAGGGCATGCATAGCTCATTAGGACCTATATGATGCACATAGTTCCGACTCAAAAGCGATTGATCAGTTGGTGACCCTCCCTCGTGAGTTTCGAATTTCAACTTGAAACTTTGTACAAGGACAGGTCTCAATGAGAATAGTTTATTGTGAAAGTTTCAGATCTTTTGATTGCTTCTAGTCTGAAATAAGAAAATCGGAATCTGCTGGTGTATATAAGCTATTTTACCATAGCTGTATCTTAGGATAGGAACAACGAAAAGATCTGAAATTTTCACAATAAACTATTCTCACTGAGGCCTATCTCTATGCAAAGTTTCAAGTCGAAGTTCGAAACTTAGTTTTTCCAGTGTTCCTGAGGGGGGCCACAGCTTTTTTTCTTAAACATACAATAAAAACGCAATATCTCGGCAGTAATAGGCTAGCAGCACGAACTTTTTTCAGAGTATTCATGGATCATTAGAGTCTACATGATGCACATATGCTCGACTCAAAAGCGATGTGACACTTGGAAAATGTTCCCTCGTAAGTGTTTTATTTTCTTTGTAGGATGGTTGATGCAAGAGCACCAGCATACATTTACAAGTGAAACAATATCATTCATTATTAAAACTCATGAACAAGTTGTATTAGCTAGTTTTCTCCGCTCTTCTTTTTTTCTTCATTTATATTCTCGCCACCTCTCTTCTTTTTTCTTCTTCTATAGTTAGTAGTTCTTTTCTTTTCACTCTTTTTTGTAATATTTATCATTATTTATTTCAATAAAAACTATATAAAACATATTTTACGCGTACAAATAATATATGTGCAGCCAATGCATCAAAAACTAATCGGATATTGCATAAATGAGTATTCTATTCAAGAAGAATTCATGATCTCATTATCATAATGAAAAAGACACAGATGAATAATAATAAATAAATAAAAATTATTTTCGTCTTTGTTTTGTTGGGTTGATCTGGTTGCTGTGATTATAACTGTTCAGATGCTGCTCGCAACAATAAGATCCAAAATTCAACAAAACAAATAACAAAAAAATTTTCTTCCATCTTTTTTTATTTATCTATGCTTTTTTTTATTGTTATAGCGCAATCAAAAAAATTTCTTCTTCAACAATATACTTATTTATTCAAGATTGTATATTTTTTTTATGCTATTGTTCTACATATATTAGTGGTATTAATAAAAATTCATGTTTTCATTCATTACATGTGTCTATGATAGCAGTTATTAAACATGATGATTCATGGCTTGATTTATAGATAGATTTGCTTATTCTACATGAGCAATGAAAAGTTCAATTATTATTATTATAAATGAGGGCACAGATAATTTGGCTTATCTGTTATAAATTGTTCTGATAATGTTCGCAACAACATGACCAAAAAGTCAATAAAACAAAAAATAAAAATAATTTTCTTTAATCTTTTTTTTATTTATCTATGCTTTTTCCATTATTATAATGAAATCAAAAAATCATCCTCTTGAATAATATACTCATTTATTCAATTTCGTCTATTTTTTTTAATGTTATTCCTGCACATATATTAATGGTATTATTAATCAAACCTCATGTTTCCATTCACAAAATATGCGTATTCATATAAGCTATTTAACATCATGATTGATTGCTGGACTTAGAGATATATTTATTTATTCTGCAAGAACAATCAAATGTTCAATTATTATTCTAAATCATGGTACGAATGATCCAGTTTGTGTTGTTATAGGTTGTTCTGATAGTGGTCGCAACAATATGACCAAAAATACAACAAAACAAGATGCAAAAACAATTTTTTTTGCATTTATTATAATTTATCTATGCATTTTTCATTATTATAGTGAAATCAAAAAATTTTCTTCTTAAATAAAATACGAGTACAAGAGATTTTATACTTAATTTCAGTTGATGATATATAATCTGTATTAGTAATTTATTTCATAGGACGATAATACCAATTTTTCCACTTAAGTACATTAATGGATTCTCCGTTTCAATATTAACTTGATAAATCATGCATGTGCCATCTGTTAAATTGACTCTTATGTATAATCGCTGAGAGCGTTTCAATGTGGCAAGCTGAATAAGCCATGATAATCTCGAAATAATGTTAAATGTTAATGGGAAAACTAGACTTTAATATGTATAGCAAAGTAAATTTTCATTACACACTTACTTGCTGCTGCAAAAAACAATGATGATTTGTTTTTTAAATGTAAACATGTATAAGACAGTCGTTGAAAGAGAATAAATTTAATTTATATTGATGAGATTATTTTCATATTAATAGCTATATCTTAAGAATAATTACTAGATTAGAATAAAATATACAATCAGCCGATGTTTTTTTTACTTTTGTTAGAAAAATGCTCGTAACTCTTTCAATTTTAATCAAATGAAAATACTTTCTTCGTGTCATATCATTTAAACTTCAAAGTATATTTTATTAGCATATATTCTAAAGAACACATCAATTAATGATAGTTTTTCGATTTGAATTACAAACGTAATTCAATCATATGGCAACTAAGAAAATCAAAATGCAATATATAAGATAAATGCAGTGAAAGTATACAATTAAATTAGTGAATGTAGAAAAACTTTGTTGTTTTGTTGAATGCCAAAAACTTAGAAGTAAAAATATACCCATGCTTCATTATACAAATTGGTCCTATTATTATCAAAACACCAGTTTATTATGAGAAAATATTGCTCACTTAAACCTGTTCAGAATTTGGATACACAATGTTCAGGATTTTCGATATTGTTTAGAGGTGGAAGGAGCCACAAATTCAGTAGAAAGTGCTAGAAATGGTGAAGAAAAGGGAAGAATGAAATTTATCGTGAGCCGATCCTTCTCACAATACAGACGATCTGCCACCAGTACAGCTCATCGTATCCAAAATTTTTCGACCTGGTTCGCGTTCAGGACCAATCCGATGGGCTCTAACCACCAGGTCGTCCTTATCCCAATCCTGTTCATCTCGCGACAACATCGTCTGGTTATCTTTATTTTACTTTTTGCCAGAGAAAGGCAAACAGTGTTTCAAAATTCGGTTTCTATTCAAACTAATTACACCGCAATAAAAAATTGGCAGAAAGGTGAACATCTTTGGGAAAAGTCCTCATTTTCCCTTAATCGAGAATCCTAGTTGTGTTATGATTTTAAAAATACATAATAGACCATCAGTTTTAAAACCTTACACCTATTCAGACAAGAAGGAGTCAATAAATTCCATATTCAAATTAAGTCTTGTTTCCTTTTACTTATTAATCCAATGAAATTTCTCACTCACAACAAAACTTCTCATCGATCACTTCATCTAATGATCAATTGCACTTTTTAATGGTTTTTTTTTGTCGTTGTTTTTTATATATCATGTTAGAGTAAAATCTTATGTAAATTTTTTTTTCAATATAAAAAACACTCCAATGGAATATAATGGAAATAGTCAAATACTAATATTTCATATTAGAATGAATGTTTAAGTTGCTGTAATGGATAAAATAAGTTCAAATGTTTAATCAACACGACATTTTAAATTCTTATCACCATAAACATCATTTACTCGTCCACATGATGGCCAAAATTTATTATCTGGTGTAACAAAATCCTATGATAAACGAAAAATAAAAAATAAAAAAAAAGATTTCATAATAAATAATCAATCGACTTACAATTGGAAAAACAGCTTTTTGTAATGAATAAGGTAATAACCATTTTTCATGAAGAAAAACATGTTGAGAATGTGGAGCATTTTTTAATGGATTATTTTTTTTATCATATGCACCACTTTCAATTTGTGAAATTTCTTTTCGAATTTCTAAATAACAAAACAAAAAACAGAAAAAAACATATATCATATTATTTCATTGTTGTTCTTGTTTTTTCTCTCTATTCTAATTTACCAATTAATGCATCACAAAAACGATCTAATTCATCTTTATCTTCAGATTCAGTTGGTTCAATCATTAATGAACCTGATACAGGCCATGATACAGTTGGTGCATGAAATCCATAATCTTGTAAACGTTTAGCAATATCAACAGCTTCAATATTAGCACGTTCTTTAAAACGACTAACATCAATTATAAATTCATGAGCAGCAAAACCTTTACAAGAAAAAAACAAAAAGAAATAAAATTCATTTCATATGAAAAAAAAAACAAACCATTTGTGCCACGAAATAAAACTTTATATGAACTTTCAAGACGTTTAGCTATATAATTAGCATTAAGTATAGCTGTTTCTGTAGCACGACGAAGACCAGCAGCACCCATCATTCGGATATACATCCAAGGTATTGGTAAAATAGATGCTGAACCAAATGGAGCTGATGATACAGGACCAAAGGAATGTTTTGGATTAAATTCAGAATCTTTGTCCAATAATGGATGATTTGGAAGAAATGATACAAGATGTTTTTTACTAAAAAATATCTCGTATAGGATATGAATAAATCAAAATGATTTACTTAAAAAAGAAAATTTTCGCTCGAATATTTGAATCAAAAGATTAACGACTTACTCGTACATATACAGTAAAATCTATGGATTTAGATTATTTGATCACCAGTGACCTGTTTTATTATAATGAATGATATCGAATGTTGATATTTTCGGACCGAGAAATCTCATTACTTATTTAAAATAGATAAAAATTATTTTGTAAGTGAAACAATATTACTCTGTATGATTAATGTTATAACTTTGTTGTGTTGCTTCCGACCAGAAAATCTCGATAAGTGATAATTCGTCTTTTGACATGAGTCTTACTTCACTACGTAAGTCCTATTCGAATCAGAGATGTCCATCGCCGTTGAGAATCTGCCGCTGCCTCCATCATGGACATCTCTGATTCGAATTCAGGACAGCTTAGGCTTCTAGTACGTCTCCTATCCTAAATTATAGATATAAGAAGAAGATTTACTTTTTCACATAAGAGAAATTTCAATATTAGTATTTGACAATACGAGACAGGGATCCCCAAGTCAGCCTCGCATCGCACGGCTCTTTCGAGTTTTGCTTTGTGAACGTATTTCACCATAGCTAATTCGTTTCTTCGGTGTTCTTCAAGAACATCCCAAACCATACGATGGGGTAGTACGTACTCTGCACAAATTTGCTCAACGTTGCATCAGCATGTGCTAGAACACGAGATTGACTCGCGGATCTCTTCCTACTGAGAACTTTGTATGTGAAAAGTTTAAACTTGCAAACCCATTTGGAAGATAACCTTACGAGAGAACTACATGAACTGATACGCGCCGCTTGAGCTCATATTGGGTTCAAAGAAAAATTCTAAAAGAGCTGATGCTCATGAAGCTCTGGAGCTGAGTATTATGACTTTTTACTGAATTTTTGATCTAACTTTAAATATTTAGTGAAAAATTGAATAACGGAATTTCGATCTGGAATTTCGCTTACAAATAGGTCAAATGACTAGTAGAATATCCTGAAAGTTTCATTCGAAAAGAATGTTCCTTTGTCAAGACTTTCAGGATATCCTCAGGATCATCGGACCTATCTATGAACGAAATTTCAGATCGAAATATGATTATTTGATTTTTCGATAAATATCTAAAACTTGATTGAAAATTCAGTAAAACGATCATAACTCGGCTTCTGAAACCCATAGGAACGAATTCTTTTAGGATTTTTCTAGCCTTGTCGAAAATTCCTTATGAACCGAATATAAACTCAAACAGCGAGTATCAATTTTGATAGTTCTCTCGTTAGGAAAAGAACAGCATAACTGATTCAAATGATGAAAGATCCATAAGTAGGAGTCTTTTTCCTAGTCTGAAGTAATAATTAGCTCAAAAATGATTTATTTTTTTTTTGGCGACATTCTCTCGTTAATTCGAATATTCGACCACAAAAAAATATATTCTCTATTTTAAATAAACTTACACTCCAATAGGACCTAAAATAGAAAAAAAGAAAAATTCAAAATCGATTTATTAAAATTTAAAAATTAAAAAACATACCCATTCCTGGACCACCACCACCATGTGGAATACAAAATGTTTTATGTAAATTTAAATGTGATACATCAGAACCATAATCTCCTGGACGACATAAACCAACTTGTGCATTCATATTTGCACCATCAAGATAAATTTGTCCACCATAATGATGAACAATATCACATAACTCTCTATTAAATTCAAAAAAAACAACAACAGAGTTTTTCATATAAAAATTTTCACTTATTCATGTCTATTTTTTACCTAACCGTTTCTTCAAAAACTCCACTTGTACTTGGATATGTAACAATTCCACAAGCAAGTGTATCTTTAAATTTTTCTGCTAATTGTTTTAAATGTTTCATATCAACAGCGCCTGTTTTATCTAATTGAATTTTTTCAATTTTCAATCCAGCCATTGCTTTAAAATAAGAAAATACGAATAGAAAATGAATCTTTCTATTAAAAAAAAACAAAGAAAAAAAATTCTTACTGGCTGATGCAAAATTTGTTCCATGAGCAGAAATTGGAATAAGAACAACCTTGAAGGGAAAAAACAAAACAAAAATTTTATTCAAAATAATGCACTAGGTTTTTTTCTTACTTGTCTTTGTGGTTCACCTCGATGTTCGTGATAAGCTCGTATTACTCGTAAACCAGCATATTCACCTTGAGCACCACTATAAAAAGTCAAAAGAAAAAAAAACAAATTTTCAGCATGGTACACAGTCAAGATCCTGCCATATACTAGTAATAGGGTAATTCGAAACGTCGAGCCCGTCAGATTCAGAATTGAAATTTTTCGATTAATCGGGTTCGGGAATTTTGAACCGGATAGAATATAGTCGTTTGAGAAATGTGTAAGATGCGCTAATCACCGAATACAAAAAAAATCGGAAGAAAGTATCTTGCATTTTCAGGACGACTATCCAATTCCGATAAGAAAATTTCATTGAGAGTATCAAAGTATGATTCGACTGAATCCGAACGACGTGATGTGAAGGGAGGGTACGAAAAATCCAGTAAAATTTTGATATATCTGGAGAGGTTCCTTCGTCAGAATGTTTCATATATTTTTTACCTATTTGGTTGAAATGATATTTTATCATAACCAGTTATTTCACATAAATATTGATCAAGGTCATTTATTAATTTTGCATAACCTTTCCATTGACTCGATGGAGAAAATGGATGAATTCGATTAAAATGAGCCCATGAACAAGGCTAAAAACAAAAGAAGATAAGGTAATAATAGACGAGGTCTTTTTTTAGTACTATTAATTCAGCTGACGCATTAAGTTTCATTGTACATGAACCAAGTGGTATCATTGAATGCACAAGTGATAGATCTTTGTTTTCTAAATGTTTCATATAACGCATCAATTTTGTTTCTGATCGGTATCTATAATAATAATAATACTATTTATGAAGATAATTTTATTTTTATTTTTTACTTATTAAATATTTCAGCATTAAGAAAACGACTACGACGAGTTAAATTACCAAAATCACGAGGATCTATTACTGTGTCACTCTAAAGTATTATAATTGTTTTTTTTTGTTTTAAGAAAACTTTTTTCAGAAATTATTGTTACAGTTATTGTATTTTCAACATTAAATATCCATTTAAGATCAGTAACATCACTTTCATTCATTGTTTCATCTAATGAAATACCAATCTATAATTTAAAAACAATAATAACATAAATTTAGTATTAAAATAAAACTTACACTTCCATTATCATAATAACGTAAATTAATACGTTTTTCTTTTGCACGTTGTTTTATTTCATCAACACTCATATTTGGTTTAACTTTTAATGTATCAAAAAAAATTTCATTTTTTATGGAATGTCCACCAGCTTTTACACCTTAAATAATTTAATTAAATATTTATTCAATTTTTTGCAAAAAAAAGATCAGTTTTAAATTATACTTTCAGCAAGATCACATGTTAATATATGAATTTTTATAGCAATATTTCGAAGACCTTGTCTACCATGATATAAACAATACATAGCAACCATATTTGCAAGTAATGCTTGTGCTAAAAGAATATATTGAAATAAGATTTTATTTTGAATTCAATTTTGCTCATAAGTAAGTTCCGACGAGATTAGTAGAAATTTATGAGTGTTCATTCCTATTCGCGCTATCCTTTCGAAATGATTACAATTTTACTGAAATTTTTTATCTCTAGCAAAATATTTGTCAAAAACACGAATTAGGAAATTTCAGTACAACAGGGCGTGTTCTTCTGGAGACATTGAATACTCAAAAACAGTCATGTGTCACAAGAAATCATAAGAAAGCTCAGTATTTGCAACATTCGATATATCAAGAGCAACGTATCCTTTCGGACTGAAATTTTCAGAGTATATTAGTTCGAGTGGCGAGTCATACTTGGGAAGTTTTCATAGTCACAGGAATTTTTATTGTAGAAAATAACTTTGTGAACAAGTCATATGATTTGTTTTCTATTAAATTAGTTAAACTGGTTTTGGTCAAGTACAGAGTTCATAACAATAACCAAACTTTCGACATCGATTTTATTCATAGTTACACTCTATTACTGAAATACAATCTATAAAACTATAGAAATAATTAGGAGTATCCCGAAGTTACCACGATTGAGATGGGACAATGATTTTCGCTAAACTTGAGCGTGTTTTTGGAAGCCAATGTGCCAAAAAAGATAATAAAATGCTGGAGAAAAACAAACGGATCACCCACGCGTATCAATCCTGAGAATAACAATAAAACATAGATTTGGAATAATTTCATTGTTGGCGAGGTAATTATCCGAATTGATACTCGCCGTTTGAACTCATATTGGAATCACAAGGAGGTTTTGGTTAGACTAAAAAATCTTAAAAGAGTTCGTGTCTATAAGCCTCTGAAACCGAGTTATGACTGTTTTACTGAACTTTCGATCAAGCTTTAGGCATTTACTAAATCTTGACAAAGGAACATTCTTTTCGCTTGAAACTTTCAGGATATCCTCAGAGTTATCAAACCTATATACAGACGAAATTTCAGATAGAAAAATTCAGTAAACCGGTCATAATTCGGTTTCAAAGATCCATGAACAGGAACTCTTTGAGGATTTTTCTATTGTTATCGAGACCTCCTTGTGAGCTTAAACGGCAGATATCAGTTCGAATAGATACCTCGTCAGCAATGAAACACTTCAAGGTCATATAAGTACAATTGAAATATCGTCCTCATCAAAACAAAAGGTTTAAGTTTACCATAAAAAGATTTATTAAATCACTCCTATTTTTTTTTTGATTTTGAGAGAAAAACGTTGTTTTTTTCTTCATACCAGTACAAATATTGCTTGTTGCTTTTTCTTGTCGAATATGTTGTTCACGTGTTTGAAGAGCTAAACGATAAGCTTTGGCTCCATGTGAATCACTAATATAACATTAAAAATAAATAAAAAAATTTTTTTCTGTTTGAAAAATAATTTATTTTATTACATAGTTAAACCAATTAATCGACCAGGCAAATCACGTTTAAATGGTTCTGCACAAGAAAAAAAAGCAGCATGTGGACCACCAAAACCAAGTGGAACACCTAATCGTTGAGAATTTCCATAACAAATATCAACATTCATTTCACCTGGAGGTTTTAAAAGACAAAGAGCCAAAAGATCTGAACCACAAATAACAACAGTCTAATAGATATATATTTTTTTTTTAAATAAAGCAAATTTTATTTTTAATGAAATGTAAAATAAATTATAGTCATACTCCATGTTCTTTTGCACGAGCTATTAAATTTGATGGATCACTAATATTTCCAGTTGTATCAGGATATTGAAAAATAACTCCAGCTACATCTTTTTTTGAAAAATCCATTTTATCAACTGGTAATACTTCAATTTCAGTACGAAATCCACTATTGACAAAGAAAAAAACAAACTCTATTTTTCTTAATTCATCTTGAAATTTTAATTTTTACTGTGCTCGTGTTCGAGCAACTTCAATAACATGTGGATGAAGTTGATCACTAAGAAACATTCGTGGTCGTTTAGTATGTCTAAAACACATTGCTATTGCTTCACCAGCTGCTGTTCCTTCATCTAACAAACTAGCATTAGCATATGGAAGTGCTGTAATATCACTGACAGCTAAAAAAAGAATGAACAAAATACAATCAAAATTTTTTTATCTTATCAATTTGTTACCAGTTTGATAATTTAATAAACTTTCTAAACGTCCTTGTGATAGTTCAGCTTGATAAGGTGTATATTGTGTATACCATCCAGGATTTTCAAAGAGATTTCGTTGAATAACTGGCGGAATTATACAATCATTATAACCAAGACCAATATATGATCGCCATACTTCATTTTGCATAGCAATTCCTTCTATTTCTTTTAAAGCACGATGTTCAGCTTTTGAAGAAAAAAAAAGAAAAATTATATAAAATTTTGAAAGAAAACAAAATTTTATTGATTTTTATTTACAAAGTGCTTCCGGAATATTCATTGTACCACGATATTTAATACCTGATGGAACTGTTTTTTCAATAAGTTCATCAAGAGTTTTTAAACCAAGTTTATTAAGCATTTCTTTTGTTTGTCGTTCATTTGGACCAAGATGACGACGTACAAAATCATATGCTGGATTTGAATCAGCACCATGTGCATCAGATTGATCAAGAAGATGAAGAGTTCGTCTACATTGTTCAAAACTAACCGTACGAAGACGATATGGACGTATCGAACGTCGCGCTAATAAAAAAACAACAACATATCTTTTATTCTATTAATGCAAACATCTTTTGTACTCGATTGGCTACATTTAGAAACTTTCCATCTAAGATAGTAGTGTGATGACTCATCAATACAACTAAATTAGTAAAAAGAAAAAAGAATTTGTTTTCTATTTACCATAAAATGAGAGTAATGCTGATACGGTCATTATCTTGATATTCTAACGAAAATGTTTGTTTCGAAAAAAACAAATTAAAGTGTGATTTTCACTGTCTGACGTTGACCTATTTGCTTGTTTTTGTTATTGGTATGTCTAATGTTTTTCTTTTTTTTCTTTCTATAGCTTAACATTGGTTGTGCTTATTGACTTCACTTTCTTTTTCTTTCTATCAGTCGCGTGAGTGACCTTGGTGTTTTTAATTTTCGTATTTGATTTCTATTTTTGTACTTAGTTTTATCGATTTTAAAATTATATAGATGCATCTTTAACAATAAACGAGAACAACAAAAATTGTTGTCGTTATCTCAATAGATACACCTTTTTTAAGATGATAATTTGGTAAACTACGATAAAACAAATAATAATAAATTTATCTTTAATCTTTTATTTTTTTTCTATGAAATTTTTTGAATTAATTATTATTACTCAAATTAGATGATGTAAAATAATAACAATAATAATAAAAAGAAAAAATGGAAACGAGTACAACATATACACTTGAAGAATGTATTAATCATATTGGTTTAGGAAAATATCAATGGCGTTTGATTAGTATATTAGGATTTTGTTCAATGGCTGATGCTGTGGAAATGATGCTTTTGGCTATTTTAGGACCAGCAATTATTTGTTATTGGCCTGATGTTACAAAAATTCAAATGGCTGCATTAACTACTGTAGATATTTTCTATATATTTTAGTTAATGAAATTATTGTTATTTTCTTTGAGGGTGTTTTTGCTGGTATGATGATTGGAGCATTTATATTTGGTATTATAGCTGATAAATATGGACGAAGACGAGTAATTATTATAAGTGCAGTATTAAATACTTTATTTGGAATTTTTACAGCTATGGCACAAAATTATTATTCTATATTAGTTGCGAGAATTCTTGTTGGATTTGCTCTATCAGGAGCTGCACAAGGGTATGCAATGATAGACATATTATTTCGTTTTATTCTATTAATAAGAGTTGAAACATAATAATAGAAATTCATGAATTTTGCATTTTTTCTTCGATAATTAAAATATCGGTACAGTAAAAATCATCTGTGTGATTTCGATAACAGTGATATTTTTCGTTCCTAAATTTAATTATAAAGTCATTAGATACAGCACAGAACAAGTAGCACGTTCGTACTATTTTCTTCACAACACAATTCTAGTGCATAAATAAAATTAGTTAATCAAAAAAAAACGCAGATCTTCCAGATTTTCGAAAAAATTGTATTGCTCTAAAATTTTACACATATAAAGAAATCAACTAGAAAAAAGTCTCTTCGAGACATGAAGTTTCCAAAAAATGCATATTCATGGCAAAGAATCTTCACCTTGAAAGTTTCATGCATCGAAGAGACTTCGTTCAAAACTTCTAAATTTTTTTCTAGTTGACTTCTTTATATGCATAAAGTGTCAGATCAACAGTAGTTTTTCGAAAACCTGGAGCCTCTAAATACAATTCGATAGCTTACGAGGAAAGTACCCGAAGTGATTAACCGCTTTTTTAAGTCCATACTTCGGGCACACAGAGAGAACCTCTAGATTAGAATAATCCTAAAAGAATTCGGGCTCATTGTTCTTATGAGCTGAGATATTGAATTTTCAAGTTCCAGCAGATCAGAAAGGTTTTCATTCTCTATTGAGACTATCTTGAAAATAAAAATGTGCTGTTAACTAGAAATTCCATGATAAACTGACTACATCGTCAGCAAATTACTGTGAAATTTCCAGATTTTATCTCATTTCTATAAGCCAGTGTATTTTTTTCAATTATATCAACCATCATCACAGAGATAGCAGTTCACGAATGAGACGAGATCACATTTTCCGTCCATTTTCTCCATCGAAATCTCTTCTGATCCCGGACTATTGATCTAATCAACGAGACTCAAAGATATACTTCGCTCTCCAAGGATGTACGAGACTCGAAACACCAGTTCATACTATGTCACGCATTCAACCACTTGACATCTATTTCAACAGTCAATGAAAGTTGTTCGCTCGACGTGTATATTCGATCACATTCAACTTAGCGATATTGCCATTAACTATCTGAACGAAACAATATAATACAGTTGAATTCTCTTGTTCACAATTAGTTGTACTCGCCTCAATTCATAGCTATCATCAAGTATGCATAGTTCGCGTCAGAATACATAGGTGAAATTAGCACAATATTCGAGTAAATCTAACTAAATTTCACCTAGGAATATATTCCAAAGTTCTTATTCTCGTTCCAAGTACAACTCGACGAGCTCTATCCAATGGTATAATCAGATTTTCCATAGCTAGTACCATTTCCGAGAAAATCACAAAATACTAATATTTGTCTATAGGATTCTTAGCACCAGATTCGTTTAGGAACATGTTCCAAAGTTCCTATTGTCGTTCCAAGTACAACTTGACGAGCTCTATCCAGTGGTATAATCAGATTTCACATAGCTCAAACTACGATCTTTGGGACCATAGATAGCGCTATTAAAAAATCTGAAAATTATAGTTTGCGTTTTGAAAAATCTGATTGTATCACTGGATAGAGCTCGTCGAGTTGTACTTGGAACAAGGATAGGAACTCTAGAACATGTTCCTAGATGAATCTTGTGCTAACTTTATCTACGTTGTCAGAGTACATTGATCAGCATCCAGGAGATTTTGAGTCTGTCAACGTTGATACTGATGTTTGCTAACAGTCGAACTGTCGCTTATTATGCTTTATTCAATGCAGTCATTGCCGCATGCTACTCTACTTTGAACATTTCTTTGAATCTTATCACTATCATAATTAGATATCTGCTGTCTTCCAGTGTGACACTATAATTTTTTTGAAAAGTGATATCTACAAAACTTTATTTTAATCGGTCGAGGATTTCCGAGAAAACGGCTGTAGCTTTTAGAAATGAGATAAAAATTTGGAAATTTCACAGTAAATTGTTGATGATGCAGTCAGTTTATCATGGAATTTCTAGTTAACGGTAGGTTTTTCTTTTCAAGATAATCACATTAGAGGATCAAAATCCTTCTTATCTGCTGAAACTTGAAAATTCAACATCTCACCTCATAAAAACCATGGATCCGAATTCTTCTAGGATTATTCTAGTCTAAAGGTCCTCTCTATGCGCCCAAAGCATGGGCTCAAAAGCAGTTAATCACTTCGGATACTTACCTCGTTAGTCAGACCCAAATGCTTTTAAGGTTTTTTATTACAACACTATGTGGTATCAATAGGCAAAAAAAAAACCATTGAAATCGGAAGGAAACAGATGAAGAGACTTTCTCGTGGGTCAACTAATCCCCGCACTAATATTAAAGGGTGATGCATATTACTGTTATCGAAATCATATGGATAATTTTTGTCGTACTTGTTATATCGAAAGTTTTTAATCACATTTGATATGGTAAAGATTATTTTCAACAAATAATATATTTATTTTCATATTTGATCTATAGAGATGAATGATTTGGTTTTTCACTATTTTAATAATTTCTTTTTTTTCTTTGTGCAGTTCAACATTAATGCTCGAATATTTACCATCATCTACACGTGCAACAATTCTTATTGTTAATGAATTATTTTGGTCAATAGGTAGTATTTTTGAATATGTTATGGGTATGGTCATAGTTCCATCATATGGATGGCGTTTATTAACAGCTCTTTCTGCATTACCAATAACAATTGTTGCTATTTTTATGTATGTGAGTATTTAAGTAGTAGTTTTTGTTTTCGATTATTCAAGAAGTAAAAAAGTTTTTTTTTCTCTTAAGTTTGTACCTGAATCACCACGTTATTTTGTTGCTAGTGGTCGTCCAGAAGACGCTGAACATATTTTAAAAGCAATAGCATCAATAAATAAACGTTCTTTACCAGAAGGGAAACTTCATGATATTCACGCTCAAGTTAGTTTGATGAGACAAAAAAAAAAAAGAATTTTCCAAATTATAAATATTTTTTTTATTTTTTTTTTGTTCTATAATAATTAGGAAGAATGTGGTTCAATAAAACATTTATTTCATAGCAATTATAAGCGTACATCATTTTTACTTGCATTGATGTGGATGATCGTAGCTATGAGTTATTATGGTTTAGTTTTAATCAATACATCTATAATGACATTATCAGATAATGAACATGACACAATAACAAATACAAGTACAATTACACCATCACAATGTAAAATGTTAACAAACAAAGATTATCAATCATTAATATTTACAACATTTGGTGAAATGTTTGGTATACCATTATTATTATTATTACTTGCATATTTTGGTCGTCGTATTGTTTGTGCTATAAATTTTTCATGTGCATCGTTTTGTTTTTTATTATTTCTTTTTATTTCTCAAACAAAACTATGGATAATTAATATAATTACATTTTTAGCACGAATGTTTATTAGTTCACAATTTAGTTTAATGTATCTTTATACAATGGAAGCTTATCCAACAGTTATACGTGCAATGGCTGTTGGATGTGCATCATCAATGGCAAGAATTGGTGCTATGATAACACCATTCTTAGCACAAGTTTTAATTAAACATACATTTCATGGAACTATTGCAATTTATATGATAGTAACAGCCATGGCAGCTGTTTGTGCAATTTTATTACCAATAGAAACAAGAGGACGTGAATTGAAAGTAAGACTTATTCTTTTTTTTCTGGTCAATAAAAAGGAATAGTTAAGGACAGAGATGAAGCCGGTATGGGTTATCGGTACTGGTTGTGAAAAACCGGAATCGGTTCCATCTCTGAAGAAGGATACCCTCGCAGCTCTTTTTTGATTCTCCGAGAAGATACAATTAATTACGCTGGAATTTTACAACACCTGAAATAAGGAGATGTGTGTCCGAAAAAAAAAGTTTTAAAGGAGATTTTTGAGAAATCCTGGTTTTCTGTGGGAAATCAGAAATGGTCAAAACAAAAGAGAGGAAGGATACCTTTAAGTTTGACGGAGAGAGAAAAGTTCATTTACCTTGCAGGACACGAGTTCATTTGGGTTTTTCTCTCTTATTCTAAATGAATGATTTTATTAGAGAATGCAAGAGACTATTTTTATTAATTGTTGTATATTTTCTTTTAGCAAGCCACATCGGATCACCGAAGTTCATCGATAGTACCTGTAGATGTTGCTGTACCATCTTGGGTAGCAGCTGTTGATAATATAGCATCATTAGTGCATGCAAATGATGATATTGTTAATCAAGGATATCGACCGTTGATACAGGAAGATATCAGTGATGAAGAAGCATAATAAAATTCAAGTTATTGTTATTTTTCATATTTTATTTTACGTCAGTTTTTTTTGTTAACTTTTTAAAAATTAACATTTTTTTTTTGGCGACGTATAAATAAATTAAACTATTATTTATCGAACTTATTCTTTGTAAATTAGATAATTTTAATGATGCATCATGTTGTGAAACAAAAGAAGATTCTCATATTTAGAATCGGATATATGCCAATTTGTAGAACTCGGTGAGACTAAAAGAAGTCAAAAAAGAAGTTTGTCTCCATGCTCGATTGTTCATGAGTTATAATCATTTTACCAGATTTTTGGCGTGTGGCAAGACATACACAAAAAAGTCGAATTATAGAATTTTGCCCATAAATAGCTCTCATAGCCGTTCGAATGTTTCTAAAAAGTTCAGTCTACACGAACGCTTCTTTCTTGAGATGTTGGATATCCAAAAGACGATCATAAGTCACAAGGGAAGGTAAAAAAACGAGCATCTACAATATGCGAATCTCAAGAAGAAACGATTGTTTTATGATATTCAAACGATCATCAAAGTTATTTATGGGAGAAATTGTGGGTCAAAATTTCGTAATACGACTTTTTTGTGTATGCTTTGTCAGAGACCAAAAATTCGGTAAAATAGTCATAACTCAAGAACAACAGGGTATGCAGACAAACTCTTTTTAGGCTTCTTCTATTTTCATCGATCTCTAAAAACTGTCATATATCTGATCCAAGACGGCGCGTCACACTTGGAAACATTTTCTCGTGCGATATTTTTCATGAGTGTTATGCTTTTTTATAGATATTTTGTTAAATACGATCTAAAAAAGTGTTGAAATCTATAGGGATGGAAATTTGATCTCTCCCTTCCCGCGCAGACTATCACATATGTCCCCAAGAACCATCAAAGATCGTGACAGACGTTTTTGATACACTATCAAAGAGGAAAAATCAAAACGATGATGAAAAATATGTTCCAAATTAGATCAAGTAAAAGAATTTTCATGTAATTAGCAACAACAGTAACCTCATATTTTACGTTATGATCTCACAGGAATTGCGCTCTAACATCTTTTTCATCAGTATTGTGTTTTTGTATAAATCCTCCTCCTAGAGACAAGTACTTTGTACTTTCTGAGTAATTCGGCTGAAGAGAGTTATCCTAAATCATCTAATCAGTTAGAAATGGGAAATAAATGTGCAAACCCGGATTCATCTTACGTAATCAAAAATATCTGAGTTTTAGCATTTTAGTGATATTATCTTCTTATGAACTCCCATATCGTAATTGCTTTATGTTCTCGATGTAAATAGATTAAAATTTGAATTTTTTGAAAACATTTTTAATTGTACATGTGGCGTTTAAGACAAGTGTTATATGGTATTCTATCTTGCTGGACAATACAAATAGTATATATTGAATAGTGATGCATAATAAACGGGACAAAATATTTTCTTGTTTTCAGCGCATTTCCCAATAAATTAGAGACCTCAATAGAGAATTTTTTGCTCTACAAAACTATTTTCTTTGTTTTTCAAATCATTTTTTTTTGTCGGCACAAAATTTAAAGATAGAACACGTACTCAATCGTCTAACGACGATTTCTGATTTTTTTTTGCAAGTATCTATCAATTTGTATAAGCCTTTGCTCATCAGGATTGATGCTAAAAGTAACACTATTTGGCATCAATAGACAGAGAATTTTGTACTCTCTGTTTCCATGATCTTTTCAAGGTTTTCCGCTGCTGTTGTTCAGAAGAAAAAGGCACGTTTGTTTTCATGCCTCCGGGTGTAGAATTTATTTCTGAACCAAACAGTATGATTATTAAATTAAAGGATAAAAAACATTAAGAAAAGAAATCGAACAATCATGCTTTGAACGAAGAAAATTTTCTAATAATTTTTTTTTATACAACATATTAATTTAACAAATCAAGAGAAATAAATGTTACTGTAACATGTAAAAAGAAAAATTCCTTTAATTATTCGTAATTAATATTTCAAAATATTTTTGTATCATTTTACAACATATCTCGTCTAATGGAGCAAACAACATATTTATTAATGCATTTTTCAATAACAGAAACAAAAAAGAAAAATTACTAACTACTAAAAACCCCGCAAATGACACTTATCATTCGTTTTTCAATGAAAAAAAAATATTATATTTATATTACGAAACCCATCAGTCGCTTTTCATCAATATAAAAAAAAATTTCTCTTCACTCGACATTACACAGGTCTCGATTTTTATTAGATACTTTTTTTTTGCAAAAACAAAAAGAAAAACAATTTTACGAAAGATTCTTCTATATGTTTTTTTTTATCCTAGAAAAGGACAATGTCTTCAATAATATGACAAGATTATTAGGCTTTATTCTCGAGCATATTATACGAATTACAAACATAATGATGCAACAAACTGATAGATAATAACTTGATAAAATGTTCATTGAGTAGGTTATAATAAAAAACACTTTAAATAATCACTGATTTAAATGTTAACTTATCTTGTTGGCATAGCATGTCAATATTACGACATTCATTCGAGAAATGTATCTTTAAGCGATTTATACAGAAAGACTCTGGTCTGAATTTCATCATAAGAATAAAATTTCGATTAATAAAAGAAGGATCTGGAAATGATCGAGGCAAGAATATTGACTTGTGTAATTTAAAATCTTGTTGATTTTAGTAAAGGTATTTCTTTTTTCCAGTAAAATAGTCAACAGTTATTGCACAATCTCAATTAAACACAAGTATGTAATATGAAACAAATGTCAATCAATTGTTGGCCAATGCTGTTCGCTTACTTCGCAGTACAATGTTTGTATCTTAGTCTGTCACACTAAAAGTTCAGGTTCGATCCCTGACGAAACTCAAGCGAACGCGCGATCCATCAAGAATGCTTTTTTTTGTATTTCTTTCGTTGCTCCAAAGCCACTTTTATCACAAATATGTGAACAAAAAAGACAAAATAACGTATTTAATAAAATATACACTAAAGACACAATGTGTATATACGTATATAAGAAAACAAGATAAATACAGTCTAAGTTTCTAAATATAGAAAAGTCCCACTTCCATAAAGAAGAACCGGCATGTTGTGTTTCAGCAAAAGAAAAAAAAAGAAAGAGCCCTTTACAATATTATACAAAAGAAAAAAAAGAAATCACATTTATAATGTCGTTTGATTATTATTATTATTATTATTTTCAACAAGATTTGTATTTGTTTGTTGGGTTGATACGGTATTATCCGTATTATTACTATTTGTATCATTTGTTGTTTGTGGTTGTTGTTGTTGTGTTGTTATCCATGTTAAACGGTCTTCATAAAATCTTATAACAATTTGTGGACATTTTATATTACATATTCGAGCTGGCACAAGATCAGCTTCAGCTGTACCTTTCCATTGAACTAATAACATTAATTCGCCCTTTCAAAAAAAAATATATATATATATCATTTTGTTTTTTTTTCTTGTTGTTATCTTACTGTTGCATCTGTTGCTCCAAGTATTTTTTCTGCTTCTAATCCTCGATCAAATGCAGATGCTTCTTCTGTACGTATGGATGATGTTTGTTGTTTTGAATAATTTCGATGGCTTAATGAATCATTTGATGGACGACCACGTTTATTTTGTACAGGTGCTTGATCAAGTGATGATTTACGTTTAAGTGATGTTGATGATTCATTTATATAATGAGATTTTTGCATTATACGATTTTCATATTCTTCAATTAAATCTGGACAATCTAAATTTTGTTGAGGTTCCTAGAAAAACAAAAATTATTTAGAAAAAAAAAAAGAATTTTTTGTTTTTTTTTTCTACCCAAGTATTTTCTTCTTCAGGATAACCTTTCCATGCAAGTAAATATTCTTTTCGTCCATTACGAAATCGATGACTAACAATACGTTCAACAATAAATTCTTCACCTTCATCTGCTCTAACAATATGTTGTTTATCGATTCCACTATTATTCATTGTACTACCGATCATACGTTTTATTTTTTATATAATATTGATTGAGGGAAAAAAATCCAAAAAGAAAAATTCACCTTGATGTTGTTGGTAGTGGTGGTGGTCCAATGATTAAATCAATCAAATAGAAAAATTGTAAGGAAATAAAAATGATTGCAATCAAAGAATAAATATAAAGAGGAAGAAAAAACATGAAGACAACTCGTTATTATACTGCATCAAAATCAAACCAATTAAAGACAAGGTTGTTTTTTTTCTTAATACAGTTTCAATGGATTAATAAAAAAATGAAATCTTGTTGAATAGAAAAAAAAACTTATGTAAGAACAATTATTTACTTAATAAAAAGAAATATTTCTTTGAAATATAGATGTCGCACATTGCATGTTCAAGATGTGTGAATCCTCACGATAAATGATGAGTAAATAGATATATAGATAAATTAACAATGTATATGTCCGAGATAACATCAAGATATCTATGTTTAGATAAATGAATGATTATTATCGATTAGAATGTTTATGAATGATCATCTGTAATCATTTGATCATCATATTCAAATATAAAAGCAATGACAAAAACCGTCAAGTAGTATTAGCAAAATCTTTTCTGATATGCTAGAAAAACATCCAATAGAATGCAATGAATATTTAATGCGTTTGTACATCTATTCGATGTAAATAGATCTAAGATCGATCAAAAATCTAAAACGATAAGCTGTTCTCAAATTCTTTAATCAACGACATTCAATACGAATGATTGATGGTTTTTTGTATATTCTTCCCAACGTTTATAACTTGATCTTTTCTCTTCCTTTTTATTTCCTTGGTGTCAGATATTGACTTTACACCGTTCGTCCTTCATCGTAAACCACATCAGTGAACTACATCGTTTTATGACGATGCAAGCTTCGCTCATATTTTCGTAAGTGTATAATCGATAAATAATAAATTTCATTGTTAGGTTTTTTTTCTTCTATGTTTTTTAATCGATAGTTTATAAGATGAGAATAATATGAAAGATGTTCAATTGATTGATAGTGTACAATCATTAACTTTTAAATATATTCACAAAAATAAATACTATTAAGATTGTTACGTTTGTATATTGTCAAACGAAGTTTACCTGGAGAGAGAAAGAGAATGAAAGAAAAAGTAATTATAACAACTAAAATTGATATTATTTCTTTTTCTTTTATATTAAACGACCAAATAGGATGATATTTTTTTTATCATATGAAAATCAAAATATTTTCTAGGTTTTATTTAGAAATTGCCCGAATATTTGAAGATGCAGCTTTTTTTTTGATTTATCATATACATATATGAAGAGAAAATGTGTCGTATTTCCCATCGTTAAACGAAATAATCGTCCTTGATTCAGCTGATGCTATTCAACTTTTTTTTATTGACAAGTGGGCTATACCACACCCCCTATCATTGACCCCTTTATCATATATCTGTTGTTTCTTTATATATCCGCCACTATTATATTGTCCTTGTATACATATTTTAAAAACAGAGAAAGAAAGAAATAGAGATCATAAGACCCATTTAATATGTGGAAATTTGTCGACGAGAAAACGATCGGTAGCGTGGTGTAAGAAAGAACGCTTAGTTGTTTTCTTTTTTTTCTTCGTAATAGCAAATATTTTCGATGTGCGTCAAAGGGTTGTTTCTATCTACACCATTACCCTTCTACGCAGCAAATGAAACCATATACAAAATGAGTACTAATATAAAGCGCCTTTTTTTTTTGCTTTCTATCATAGACAACGATGCTTTATTGATAACTGTCGTACAGCAAGAAAAAAAAATCAACTGTACACATGCCCACATACTTTTTGTGGGTTGTAAACAATAACTTCACAGTATATTTTAAATATATATATTCTA
The DNA here is from genome assembly GCA_905250125.1 of Rotaria sordida. Lineage (NCBI taxonomy): Eukaryota > Metazoa > Rotifera > Eurotatoria > Philodinida > Philodinidae > Rotaria > Rotaria sordida. Next base: position 66,972 of record CAJNOL010000762.1, read on the forward strand.
ATTTTAGATATGTCGATTCTTTTGCGAATTGCATCCAGTTCATCATTATCATTAAAATTTAATAAAGGATGTAAACATGCTGTTTATCTTAAACGTTCTCTACAATCAACAGCAACAGATTCTACACGTGACACAATGGATCTCGATAGTGAAAATCAACGAGAAGATCATGGGTAATAAATTTTTATGAAGAAAAATTTTTATACATTTTTTGTTTTTTTAGAACTGGTTTTTATACTATGGTAGAAAAATTTTATGATCGTGCTGCAAAAATTCTTGAAGATAAATTAGTTGATGATATGATTAAAACAAAATTAAGTGAAGAACAAAAACGTCTTAAAGTACGCGGAGTATTAACAATGATGAAACCACCAAATTATGTTTTATCTTTGACATTTCCTGTACGACGTGATTCTGGTGAATGGGAATTAATTGAAGCATGGCGTGCACAACATTCATTACACCGTACACCATGTAAAGGTGGTATACGTTATTCATTAGATGTTAATTTAGATGAAGTTAAAGCATTAGCAGCTTTAATGACATTTAAATGTGCTTGTGTTAATGTACCATTTGGTGGTGCAAAAGCTGGTGTTAGGATTAATCCAAAAGGTAGAAGAAAAACAACTGCTAGAAATTTATCTAATAAGAAAAAATAAACATCAATTTTTGTGTTTTGATAGATTGGTCAGAAGGTGAATTAGAACGTATAACTCGACGATTAACAGTTGAATTAGCTAAAAAAGGTTTTATTGGACCAGGTATTGATGTACCAGCACCAGATATGGGTACTGGTGAACGTGAAATGGCATGGATTGCTGATACTTATTCATCAACAGTTGGTTGGGAAGATATAAATGCAAGTGCATGTGTTACTGGTAAACCAATTTTACAAGGTGGTATTCATGGACGAACATCAGCTACTGGTCGTGGTTTATATCATGGTGTTAATAATTTTATTAATGAAAAATTTTATATGGATAAAGTTGGTTTAACAACAGGTCTACAAGGAAAAACATTTATTGTTCAAGTATATTAAACTATATGAAGATTTATTTGAAATATTTGTTTTTCTTCAATAGGGTTTTGGTAATGTTGGTCTTCATTCAGCACGTTATTTGGCAAGAAATGGTGCAAAATGTATTGGTGTACTTGAATGGAATGGAGGTATTATTAATCCTGATGGAATTGATCCAATAGCACTTCAAGATTATCAATTTGAACATGGTACTATTGTTGGATTTCCCGGAGCGAAACCTTATCAAAATGCCGATAAACAAGAATTACTTTATGAACCATGTGATATTCTTGTACCAGCTGCCAGTGAACAGCAGATTACATCAAAAAATGCTCATCGTATTAGAGCTAAAGTGAAATTTTTAGTCTTTTCTTAGGAGATTTTCGTTCTTTGTTTTTTAATCAAATGAACTATTGAATAGATCATTGCTGAAGGAGCTAATGGACCAACAACACCAGCGGCAGACAAAATTCTTCTATCAAAAAATATTCTAGTTATCCCAGATTTGTATATTGTAAGTATTTATTTTCATAAAAACCAACTTGATTTAATAAAATATCCTTGTTTTTTTTCCTATTTTAATAAAGAATGCTGGTGGTGTTACAGTATCTTATTTTGAATGGCTTAAGGATCTTAATCATTCATCCTATGGTCGATTAACATTCAAATATCAACGAGATACAAATTATTCACTTCTTGGTAAAACTCCTTCTTTATTAAGATCACGCCTCCTCCCCCTCATAAATCGATCTCAGAACAGGAAGGTTCGAATGATATGAAATTTTCAGGCCTATATCCCTTTTAGGATCGAATTTTTTTCATCGAGCAAAAAACATTTTTCAACCTTTTTATTTTATTTTAACTCAAAATGGCTACATAAAAATGTTATGATAATCAAAAAAAAAGAATCTTTATCATCTTCTAAACAAACTGGTAATTTGCAAGTAAAGCAGTTAATGTTCGATCGAAAATCTGCTTCCTTGGTGCTAAAATAAGCACAGCTTCTTCTTTTTTGCTTTCATAGGCAAATGCATTTCATTGTCCAAACGGTATGAAATGAAATAAAGAGTACAAGTTCGAAAGAGAATTGATATATTTTGGAAATTCAAGAATAATGTAAATTCGTCAATGAAAACGGGAGTATATATATATATATATACCCAATATGGAATGAGAATATTCTCGAAAAACAAAAGATCAAAGGAGAAGGGAGAAATTATGATATCACTACATCTTAGCAGCAAAATCAAAGAATATTTGAAAAATAGTTATATGAGAGAAGGAAAGAAAAGTATGAGATGAAAAATGTAGTTACTTATGATCTTACATATTTAAAAGTTTAATGTGAAATAAACACTTTTTTTCTTTACTGAAAAGTAGGTGGGTTAAAACTGACCCAACGGTCCTCAAAGAGATATGATAACGTATGAGGAAGATATTGGTCAAACAAGGATGGAAAGAAAATAGCTCATTTCATCTCCAAAAATTCTCTAGTCTTCAGACTATATATTTAATATTTGTTTTTGTTTTGAAAAGGCATGTCAGAATGTAGTGACCATGACAGACACTAGTCAAAGGTCATCACAGATCAGGACAGATGCTAGTCAAAGGTCGTTACAAACGCTAAAATACAGTTACTATCTAATTCAAAAATAAATAAACAATTCTGAAAAAGTAAAATTTCAATGGGTAAATCTTTAAGTGAAATGAGCAATTACCCATTTGTCCAACTTTTGGTTACGCCGTTATCCTAAAACAATCTTCCTATGATTAACAATAGTAGTTACATTGTGTTTTTTATATTTTAGAGATTACACTAACAGCTTTTCTTTTTTTTTTTTGTATAAATTTAGAAAGTGTACAGAGCTCATTGGAAGCAAAATTTGGAAAAATGGGAGGCAAAATTCCAATTGTAAAAAAGAAAATTTTATTTAGAATTTAAAAAAAAGAAAAATTTATTTTTTCTTCTTAGATACCAAGTGACGAATTTTATAAACGTATGGCAGGTGCTTCAGAAGTTGATATTGTTCATTCGGGTCTTGAACAGACTATGGAACGAGCAGGACAAGCTATTATGACAACAGCTAAAAGCTTTGATTTAGGTTTAGACTTACGTACAGCTGCTTATGTGACAGCATTAGAAAAAATTTATACTGTTTATTCAGCTGCTGGCATGACATTTGGTGTTTAAAACACAACTTAATGAGTATTCATAAATATCTAATGTTGTGTCTTTATCAGATATTTTCTTCCGAAAATTTAAGCTCACATAAAGAAAAAAAAAAATAAATACGCTTCTTAATTTTTAGATTAAAGAAACAAAAGAAAGCTCATGTTGAACGTAGTTACTCGTAATAATAGACCTTTATATCGACTTTCGAATCTTTCATATCATACATCATCTATATTGAATTCTTCATCTCAAACATCAACACATGATCATTCACATTTTGGTTTTTATCGACAAGTTGAATTATTTTATGATCGTGCTGCAAAAATTCTTGAAGATAAATTAGTTGATGATATGAAAGTAGCGAAATTATCTGATGATTTAAAACATAAAAAAGTTCAAGGAATATTAAAAATTATTAAACCATGTAATCATGTACTTGAAATACGTTTTCCTATACGAAGAGATAATGGAGAATTATTTATGATTGAAGCATATCGTGCACAACATTCACAACATCGTATACCATGTAAAGGTGGTATACGTTATTCATTAGATGTTAATTTAGATGAAGTTAAAGCATTAGCAGCTTTAATGACATACAAATGTGCTTGTGTTGATGTACCATTTGGTGGTGGAAAAGCTGGTGTTAGGATTAATCCAAAAGGTAGTAAATAAATTTTTTTTTTATTAAAAAAAAAACACGTTTTTTTTTTTTTTTTTTTATATTAATAAGATTGGTCGGAAGCGGAATTAGAACGTATAACTCGACGATTAACAGTTGAATTAGCTAAAAAAGGTTTTATTGGACCTGGTATTGATGTACCAGCACCAGATATGGGTACTGGTGAACGTGAAATGGCATGGATTGCTGATACTTATGCATCAACAGTTGGTTGGGAAGATATTCATGCTAATGGTTGTGTTACTGGTAAACCAATTCTTGTTGGTGGTATTCATGGACGAACATCAGCTACTGGCCGTGGTTTATATCATGGTTTAGATAATTTTGTTAATGAAGCTTCATTTATGTAAGAAAACAAATTCAACAAAATTTGAATTATTTAGGTCAAGAAATAAGGACCGTTGTTAGTCGGAAAACTAAGAAAAATGATAGAAACTTGGAAGCAGAAATCCAGTGGCTGACTGTACTTGATTACAGCTAATTACAATCGAAACTACTATCCATTTCTAAATATAATGTACTCTACTGTTTTTCTAATATCTTTCGATAGAAACATCATACAGATCTGCGGTTTTCGTCATTCAAAAAGAGAAGACCTGGAACTATCGAAATTTGATTGATCAGCGATTGACAAACCAGGTTGGTTCTTGGTGGAGATTTCTGAAACTATTTTCTTTTCGACTTAGACTTTTGATAGAACTAATCAATAGAAAAAGATTCTTCGCTATTGATCTTCACAAGGCCATCATTTCTAGATTGCTCCATTCGAGAGTTATAAAACTTTACCCGAAACTGTCAATTGACCTGTGATCACCTGAAGAAACAGCTAGGCAGCAGTAATTTACAATGCTAAGTCAAATGATAATAGTTTTTTAGGTTCCTCTTCTTGAGATAATAGATTTTCAAAAACCAACTGTCTTCTACCGAGGAAAGATCTTCAAATGATTCATCGCTTTTAAGTCAGGACTATCTGCATCATGTAGATCCTAATGAGCTATGACTATCCTGAAAAGAGTTCAAGCTGAGAGCTTATTACTACCAAGATACTTCATTTTTATGGTATTTTTTAACCATAGTACCGTAGGTCTCCCTCAGGAACATCAGAAAAACTGAGTTTGAAATTTCAACTCGAAACTTTGTATATTGACAAATCTCAATGAGGATAGTTTATTGTAAAAGTTTCAGATATCTTAGTTATTCCTATCCTACGATACAGTTATGGAAAAGCATACATATACATCGCTCTTACTCATCAAGGTTCTCATTTCAGAAGAGAAGCAATCAGAAAATCTGAAACTTTTACAATAAACTATTCTCGTTAGGACCTATCACTGTACAAAGTTTCGAATCGAAATTTCAAACTTTATTTTTCTGATGTTCCTGAAGGGAACTCGGTATTGTGCTTAAAAAATACCATAAAAATGAAGTATCTTGGTAGTAATAAGCTATCAGCTCGAACTCTTTTCAGGGTAATCATAGTCCATCAGGATCTACATGATGCAGATAGTCCCGACTTAAAAGCGATGAATCATATTGAGGCTTTTTCTCGGTAGTATTTCACCACTCACTAGGATCTACAAGGTAAAAGTAGACTGAATCCGAAAGCTTTCTATCATCTCGAGAGGTTCCCTCGTCAGCATTGAGAATTATTAATGCCTAGCTGCTTTTTCGGATGATCACAGGTCAATTGACTAGAATCGAGGGTCTCAGGAAAAGGCTTGTAACTGTCGAACGAAACAAGTTAGTGATGTCGGTCATGTGTAAATCGAAAAAGAATAGCTTTTTCTATCGATTAGTTCTAGTGGCCCTGGAAGTCTTCCCTGTTGAATGATGAAAACCACAGAGCACTGTGATATTCTTATCAAAAATTATTCAAAAAGCAGTGTAGTACATAATATTTTGAAATGAATTACAGAAAAACTCAGCCATCGAATTTCAACTCCCAAGTTGCTACCAATTTCCCGAGTTTTTCCGGCTGGAAGTTCACGGATCTAGGCGCTAAAATCATTGACCTAGGATAATTATCAAGTACTACTTTTTCTTAGGGGCATGGTTGGCCTTTTACCTGGTCTTGCTGGTAAAACGTTTATTTTACAAGTATGAAAAAAATTTTAATAAAAAAAAACTTTTTTTCTTCGTTCTTAAAGAAAAAATTTCCTCTTTTAATAAGGGCTTTGGTAATGTTGGTCTTCATTCAATGCGTTATTTGACAAGACATGGTGCAAGATGTATTGGTGTACTTGAATGGGATGGAGCTATTGTTAATCCGGATGGAATTGATCCAAAAGCACTTGAAAATCATAAAATTGAACATGGAACAATAATAGGTTTTCCAGGTGCTAAACCATATGCAAAAGAACCAAAAGAAGACTTACTTTGTGAACCATGCGATATTCTTGTACCGGCAGCTAGTGAAAGACAAATAACTTCAGAAAATGCTCATCGTATTCAAGCTCGAATTATTGCTGAAGTAAATTATTGTTTTTATTTTTGTTATTATTACAAGAAAAAAAAGAAAATATTTAGGGTGCAAATGGTCCAACAACACCAGAAGCTGATGCTGTTCTATTAAAGAATAATGTTCTTGTTATTCCCGGTTTGTTTTGAAAATGTTTAAAAATAAAAACAAAGAACACAATAATTGGATTTTGTTTATTTTAGATTTATATATCAATGCTGGCGGTGTAACAGTATCTTATTTTGAATGGTTAAAAAATCTCAGTCATGTTAGTTATGGTCGATTAACATTTAAATATCAACGTGATACAAATTATTCATTACTAGGTAATGTTTTTCTTTTTTCGTCTCATACATATATATATTTACATTTATTGGTATTTTAATAGAATCAGTCCAAAGTTCATTAGAAGCCAAATTTGGACGTATGGTATGTAATTTAATATATATATATATTCATTTTTACAATTGTACTATTTGTCTAAAATTAATTTTTTTGGTAATTCTAGGGTGGAAAAATCCCAATCGTAAGTAGAAAAATTCTCTTGTTTTTTTCTAATTAAATTAATTTCATAACGTTTCTTTTTCTCTTTTAAAAAGAAACCAAGTGATGAATTTTTAAAACGTATGGCTGGTGCATCAGAAAAAGATATAGTACACTCAGGTCTTGAACAAACTATGGAAAAAGCAGCACGTGCAATAATGCAAACAGCAATACGTTATGATCTTGGTCTTGATATTCGCACAGCAGCATATGTAAATGCTATTGAAAAAATTTATAAAGTTTATGTTAGTGCTGGTATTACATTTGGATCATAGATGTTCATATCGACTATTTGTGTTTCATATAAACGAACTTTTATAAGATAAAACAAACAAAACATAAAGAATAAATGTATACAGCTATCCAGTGTCAGTCTAGTTTTTTTTTTATTATTCCAACCATTTCCATTGTTATTGTAATTCATGAAATTTTAATCTTACTTGCTCGATTTATTCAGTACCTAATAATCCAGCCGATTAGTTTTAGTAATAAAAGTCAAAGAAAAGCATAACTGATTTGATTTTGTATTGATGCTTGGGAATAACAAAGAGAGAAAACAAATACAGGAAGTTAAGGGAACTCTTCTTCTTTTTCTAGGTTTCTCAAGAACGACTCAATCAAAATTTCTGAAACTTTCAGGATAGATACATCTCGACTATTAGAATAAAAATTGTCATAGACACAGAATTCTTGGATGCTGTCTTCTATCAGATATACAAGACGCAAAGGCCAACAATGACCTGAAGTTCCCTTCTGCAAGCAGCCATTTTTAAAGATGTTTATATGAAAGCTAACTGAAAATACTTGGTGACATACTCAACAAGCGTAATAAGTTACAAGAATTGATGTATACAAATCATGCATTATGTGGAAGTTAATTATGAAGAATAGAAAATAAGTTACTAGAACTAGAAACAAAACACTTGGTCCCGCATATCTCTAGTTATGATGTGTATCACATCCGTCTTCCTCTGTCATCAGTCAAAACGCCGGAAAATAAATCAACACTGAGAATTTTCTATTTTTCCAAAAATACAAATATCAATGATGCTTTTCTGTAATATCCTATAAAGTAAAATTAGAAAGTTTCGAACCAGCCATGGTAATTCATTTTATAAAGCACATTTTTGATTATTTCTATTAAAGTTCGTCTTATGATTTTTTTTGTTTTTAATATTGTTGCCATTTTCTATAGTTGATATGGAACATATACTTTTAATGCTGTGCAAAGAACACTAGAAAATAACGTGATGAGAATTTGAAAAGAAAAAATATTTATGCAATTATATATAATAAAACGATAGCCAGAGTTATATATATTTAATTTCATACACTAAAGTAATATCACTGCTTGAAAAATATTAAGATGATTCAAATTATCGAATCATATAAGAATGAAACTGAGAAAAATGATTAAATCCTTTTTTAACTATTCCATAATATATTATATAAACCATTGGTTACATCTTCGAGACAGATGTACACAAATGTATACTAAACAAATCTTAGGATATTGAGTCATGAGAATATCTTAGTTCAATATTAAACAAAATTAACAATGAACAGAATCTCAATGTTATTATGAATTTTTTCACACAATGAATAATCGATCAAAATCAATATTCACAAATATTTTGACTTTATCCAATTGATTGGCATTCAGTGAATATCATTCAACATATCCAATCATTGATAACAATAATAATACATGTTAATATTGAGAAAAGATTCAATCTCAAAAAGATGAAAACAATGTTGCATAAACTATTACAAAATAAATACGTCTGTAACCGAAACTTAAGACAATATATAGTAACTTGTAGGTATTCTTTGATGAGAAAGAATGTAATTATACACTATATGATGAACAAGAAGATAAACAAAAGTATTATTCGATAAAGAAATATTTGATTACACAATATAACTATTGATGAATAAGAACATCCATCAATCAATTGGTCTATTTAGGTAATATCATTAAGAGTTATGATCTATTGAAAATAAAATTAGTCTTCTACACTTGTAATAATGACTTTGATGAAACAATAGATTTTTTCATAGGTTTTATAAGAAAAAAAAATTATGAAAGGAAATTTAATATCAACATTATTTATAAGAACTATCAGGCAATTACAAATGTATTATAAACGTTTTTTCTATTTTTATTCTTCTCCCAGAAAATAACAGAACTATAGAATCAAATCTACACAGAATTTCATAGACTGTTAGTCTTACATAGTTTCATACACGAATCTCAGCGAAAGATTCGTGCAAAAAAAAGACATCCCCAATGTAGTTTATCAAGACTAGAGATGTGCGGGACCAAGTTGTAAATTCTTTATCTACCAGTCTTGGTCTTGGTAAAGTTTTATTTTTTATTTTTTTTTGGTCCCACACATCTCTAATCAGAACACTGGGATATATAATATCATATTATAAATATTATAAAATTATACGATTAAAAACAAAAAATTTCTAGTTTACATAATTGACATCAATCAATTGAATGTTCACAGTTTTCTATGAATTGTTATTCAATAATTTTGTTTTCTTGAAATTTTTTCAAAAGATGATATTCAGCTGCATCAATTCTTTTTTGTCCAACCTGTCTTGCTGTTATTGCTCGTGTTCTATTAATTATTAATAATGCTTGATCAATAGTAAAATGATAAAGTCGTAAAAGTAAATATGTTATTGTACCAGTACGATGTAAACCAGCTGCACAATGAATAATCATTTTAACTGGTGTTGTTATTGTACTATTTAAAAGAAGATCATAAATTATAGGTAATCGTTCAATAAGTATATCAATCGTTGTTTGTGATGATGTAAATATTGAAAGATCAGCACCTTCAATAGGTATATATAATGATTCAATACCTGCTAATTTAATACGATTACAAATATCTGATTGATTGATTTCATTATGATTTAATAATGACAATATATGAGTGACACCTAAATCTTGTCGAAATCGTTTTAAATCACGTCGACCTGGTAAATGCCAACAAGCAATTTGACTATAAGATGAAATTGATACAAATTGAGGTTGATTTGGAGTAGGTAATGATGGAATAGATTGATGATCATCATGATCAGTAATAAATATTTCACCAAGAAGATTATAACGAATTTTAGTAATAAGTTCTTCGTTTGTTTCATTATTATTTTGAATTAAAATTTGTAAATTATATCTATATAATTTATTATTCAATGAAAATTCTTTTTCATATGATAATGATGATAATTCAGTACATTGAACATTTTTCAATAGAATAATCATTGCATATTCACTACGTAAATAATTAATACCTGTCAATAAATAATTTTCAATTATATTTGGAGTACATTGTAATGATACATGACAATTATCTTTTGATATTGGTAAAAAATTTTTTAAACAAATTTCTTGAAATAATTGTAAATCTTCTTCATTTTCAGCAATAATACTCAAACCAAAATTTTCATTTTTAATAAAATTATCATCTTGTAATATTTGTTTATTAATATCCGTATTTAACATATCAGATCCCTTTTTTTTTTTGTTTTAATATGTTAATCAATGAAATAAGTTTGTTTTTTAGATTTATTCTTCAAATGGCCTATCATATGTCATATATAATGTTACTATAGTCACGATTTATATTTTTTTTCTTTCTTCATATTTCAAAACACACGTTTATTTATGATGCAAGAACTACTAATTCAATAACAAAGAAACGAGATGATGAAATGCAAAAATATGCAAAGATTCATTTAGAATGAGAATAAACAACACTTGAAGCAATGTATTGCGCAGCCAAATTTCATTTATTTGAAATAGATTTGATTCTCTAATACCAACCTATTTGACATACTAATGTTTAAAGAGAAACGTATAAGACGATACTTATAACATTTTGAAGTCAATAAAAAATCTACATGTTTTTTTCTTTTGTATTTCTACTTTGATCTAGTTATAGATTTTCTATATCATTTCATTCATTTTTAATCTTTGATACAAATGTAAATTTATACATAAAGAAAAATGAACTAAATTGAAGATTGTATTACAGAAGAATAATTCAATGAATAATAACACAAAAAGATAAGGGATTAGATAAATAAATTTCATACGTATATAATCACCGGTGACTGCTGATATTTTCTATTAGAAAAAAGGGAAAAAAACAGGCACGCACTAATCTAGACGATTATTTTGTTGTTTTCTTTTTTTTTTTTTGTTTTATTACAAGATACATAAAAACATATCCTGAATTTGAAATAGTTAATAATATATTGTTCAATCATCATAAGTAGGCATATGAACAATTTCATATGTATCATTATCAATACGAAAACGTAATTTCGATTTTTCCGATTGTAATCCACAACAGAAACAACAACTAAGTATTGTTGTAAATAAAGTTGTAGCAATAGCAGCAACCGTTAACCAAAAAGCTAAACCTAAACGTTCAACTTCTATTAACCATGGATTTAACGCAACAACTAATGCTTCAGCTTGATTAAGTTCATATGTAAAATCAGGTCTATGTAAACGTTCTTGTATCCATTCATATAAAAATATACCTAAAGCACCAGCACCACATAAAAATGATGCTAAAGAAAAAATACTAACAAATGCAAATGGTATTGAATAAAAACGTTTAACACAATTTGTACAAAATATAATTAATAAAGCCAAAAATGTTAATATTGGTGCAGCAATAAATAAAAGAAACATAATATAATATCGAATACGTTTAACATAATAATGAAAATCTTTTGGAGAATTTCTATATGTTGATAAATAACGTGGTAATGCTTGATCACCAATCCATGTTGATTGCCACATACAATTTCCCTTTGGCCAATAATAACGTTTTTGACTATATTGACGTGTACAATCTTTTTCATCAATATATGTTGGACAATCAGGTATATTATCACATCGTGTCATCTAAAAAGGAAGCAAAAAAAAAATAATCTACTTAAAATTTACAAAAATAATTTATCAAAAATTTTAACTTACACAACAACCTGTTTCTGTACATATACGTAATGTTTGATTACATCGTTCACAAAATAATGTTGAAGGTGTTTGTGCACCATATTGATATGTTGGTTGTGGTTTAATTGTAAGTAAATTAATCCATTTATAATCTAAACAATAGCCAAATAAACCATAACGTGAACGAAATGCATGTCGAATTGTTTGTAAATCAAATTGAATATTATTATTAGAATTAATATTTGTTTGTAAACGTTGGGGTCCTTTTCTTGAGCTATAATGCTGAATTAAATTTTCATCAATACGGCTCCAACGTGTACTTATAAATGAATAACAATAGAGACCAATTGATGCAAGCATTGGTATAACAATAAGTATAACCAGTATACTGACCTTCATTTTTTTTATCTTTCTTTTACTTCTATACGTTTGTTTTGTTTTTTTTTTCTAATCTAAAAATCTGCAATAATAAAACACGACTCGAACATATAGTGAGAGGATGAAAAAGCAAAAAAAAAAAGACACGCTCGATTTGTATTATATGAAGGAATACAAAAAAAACAAAAACGACGATAGTAATAGCATACATAGATATAATAATGGCTGCGCCTGCTGTTACGCGAAATACGCCACAGTAACGTATCCTCTTACGAGTATCTCTCTATTTTAGATTCTGACACATCATCATTCCATAAATGAGGTTTACATTCTTCTTTGTAGAAATTCTGCTTATAGTGGCTGGAGGATGTTAACCTTTTTCTTTTTCTTTCTTCTCCTTGCTTTCCTCTCTCTCGCTTTTTACTTACGATTGTTATTCTCACAAAAACAATCAACGAATGAAATTTTTTTTCGTACAACCTCGACGCGCAAACACATCCATTAAACGAAAAAAAAACAAAAGAAGGCATCAGCAGTAGCAACAATCAGTTATATTGCTACTCATCTTGTTCAATTGAACAAGAAGATCATAGAAAGAAATATAACTACTTACAATACTGGCAAATTATATTATTTACATACATAGACTTTTATGTATATGTAATTCTGACCCTCCCGTTTCTAACTACTACTCGTCACTTATATTATACATATATATAACTAAGTCGATTACGTAGTCATTATTATCAACACAAATGTTAGCATACATAAATACAATGAATGATTCATATCATTTATTTATATGCATACATCGTGTAAAGATAGGATAGTCTAAGACTTTTGTATATACATAGACATAAGGTACTTTGCTGTAGATTGACAAGAAAAGTGCGTCACTGAAAAGCTCTCTTCTAACGATGAAAGACATGAAGATAATATATATATATATATATATATATATATATTTTGTAATTTATGGCTAGCAAAAAGCCATCGGCTGACAACTGATGAATACTTACTCATAAACAAAATAAAAAAAAAATGTAAGATATTAGTCCTTGTGAAAATTTCTCGAGCAATAAAAAATGCGTTAATTATTATTATCATATCAATGTAAACGAATGAAGCAGTGCATAGCAAAAAGAAGCAAAAGAAAAAAAAGGAAGCTCGACAGTCAATAATATAAGTGATAACGTATCAAGCACAGAAAAAAACAAACCACATTTTTGTAACCACAGAATAGCAGAGGTAAATAAAAAAGTGTAACCAGCTGCAAAAGGAATAAGAGAATGAATGAGTAACTGACGAAACAAGGACAGTGAGAAAAGAAGAGAAAAAAAACGAGAAGAGAAAATCTGATACAGACACCAATCATGTCTATATGTGAATGAGAACTGACACATACGATAGTGGAATAGATGTTTTTATCATAACAATACGAGTCATTGGCATAGGACTTGATGTTTTTATTTTTCGTTAATAAAGAATAAAATTCTTTCGATTACCTTGAATTTAAGAGCGTCGGTCTGTTGACTTCGACGCATTTCTTTTCAATCAACATTCTCTAATTATTAATTATACATTTTTCATGAAACTTGACGGTTACTTTTAAATATAAAATTCATGTGAACCTTGGCCTTGTCATTTTTGGACATAGAACAATTTCATAATCAACAACAAGTTGATGAATATAACTGAGCTGATAACTTGTTAAGTAAGTAGCATCATTTTACTGTATACAAAGAGAAAAGGTTAAATAGGAAAATTCATACTTTTGAAGGTTTCATATATATACAATGATTTGTTTGACCAAAACATTTGATATTTTTATTTTCTAGAATCATAAAAATTAATTTTCATTTTGTTCACACAAAGATCAAATATTATAATTTTCATTTCTGCTTAATGTTTCAAATATATATATATATATATATATATATATATATATATATATATAATTCCATATGAATAAGTTTATTCTTTTGTAATATGAAACCGAATGGCAGAGGCATAATTTACCTTGATTTTTTTCCATACATGTTTATGACAAAATCAATTTGCAAAATGAAAGAATATTTCAAGAATAAATAAGAACACAGTGAAAAAAGTCCTTGATGAAATTGTACTTTTGCAGTTGACAGTTATGGTTACGATGAATGTGTTAGCATTTTCATGTGTGCCGTGTTTCGCATAAGTTTCGGACACGATTCCAAAAGAACATGAAGTTAACATTTTATTTTATTCATTTAAATCTGTTCTATAACAATCACATTTATTTTATCTGGACAAATAAATATATAAAATATATTTTGAGACCTTTGAATAAAATTATGAAGAAATGTTTCAAAATACTATAAAAGTCGATGTCGACTTTGTTTTTTTATAAAGCAGATTCAAATAATAAATAACATATGAATCATATATTGTTTTTATATTATACGAAAAAAAAAAACGAATACATTAAAATGATATTCTATTCGTATTTTTGGTAGTAGAGTATTAATAAGCCAAACAGAATGATTAATGTTGGCTAGCGCCGTCTGTCGATTTCTATACCGATTTGAACAATCCAACACCTGTCATACAACAGAGAAAGAAAGAAAGAAAGAAAAAAAAAAGATCATCAGCCATTATGTATTCTATTTCGTAGTAGTTTGAAAATCTTTCTTCAAAAGAAAATGACTGATACACGATCACTTTCAACATCATCTTCCGCAACATCAAATAATGTTAATAATACAACAAATTTGACTTCATCTGTAGTACCTGATCTTGATAATATGAATAATTTAACAACATATGTAAGTTTGATTGAATGATAATTTTATATATATATATATATATTTTTTTTTATTAATTAGATAAATACAATATTTCGTCAAATGGAAGAAAAATTCATGACTGCTAGTGAACAAGTTATGAATCGTATGAATGAATTAGGTCGAAGAATTGATACACTTGAAACAAATATTAGTGATATTATGTCACATTTACCAACAGAAGAATCAAATTCAACAATACAACAGCAAACAAAATCATAAAATCAGATGTTTTCTTTATGTATAAATAAAACTTATTTGTTATTTTCATTGTTCTCAGAATGATATCGTAGATTCATGTTTTTTTTTCTGGCTAAAGGGAGACATATAATTACGTTTTTTACTAATCTTAATGGTACTTTGAATATGCCATTACTGAATAATAATGATCAATCAATATGTTCTTTTTTTATTTGATTATCACAAAATGAGATTAATTTCAATGTTAAGAATATCATTTAGGGAATATTTTTATATATAAAATATAATATATCCATTCTATTACAACTTTTAATTGATTTTATGATGAATAATAGGATTTATTATCGTTGAAAGAATATTTATGACTATAAGCAAATGGATCTTGAATCATGCCTATATATATATATCTAATAAGAGATTTATTATAAAGTTTGTGTCCTCTTTGTCAATATAGATAATCAAGAAACAATGTTAAGTATACACAAAGACGCAAAACGTGTCAAAATTCCATCATCATTAATAATTCTTTCAAATAACTTGTCAAGTTCTGTTTATAGACCACGAAATATTTCTATCTTAATAAATGGAAGTAGAATAATCAACGAAAGTGTATTTTTGAATATCAAGATATAACAAAAAAAAAAAAGCTTTTAATACAATTCATATAAAAAGAACTATTTGATGTAGGAATGAAAAGAATTTAGTAATATTATTTCTTATTTCTAAGTTACTACATACTAATGAATCAGCTTCTTATTAGAAAAGAATATGTTAATTATAATGTGTCATGGAAGACGTCAATTGATAGACATGTAAAGTCTACATTCCTTTCTCGCATCACAGAGGGTGACAGATATTTATGTTTATCAGAGTTGCAATCATGTGGATCCTATTTTCTTGTTATAAGTTGTAATAAGCATCAATAATAATGCTGCTAGAATTTCGTATATACACACATATATATATATATATATATATATTGTATTACAAGATAAAAACTCTTTTATTTTTAAAATATAATAATGATGTTTTGTTTTGTCATAAACTCGATGAATAAGATAGATAAATATTTGAATTTATTTCTATCGAAAATTCTTGATAGCATTTGTATCTCAGGAATTATCTAATACATTTTAGCTATAAATTCCGTCTACAAACAATGTACTCAGTTATACTTGTTCTTTAGATTGTTATAACTCAGCAAGTTTTGTTTTTCTACAGTGAAATATTTAGTATATTTAACATTATTAGAGAAATCAACGTGTTTAATGCTACTATTGTCCATTTCAAAATATATAGTGCGCTCCAGTGGTTTTGGATTAGCTCAAGAATGTAAACAGCTAGAGACCTGCAATTTTTAGCAATCGAAAGAGGAGACAAGGAAACGTCTTTTTCTCCAATATTGTATAAGAGGAAATCATTTGGAAAATCAGTCATGTCTGCAAAATATTACAAAAAAGGAATGAAAATGACCTGTCATTCCGATGAAATTTTGGTCTTGACATGTAACCCAGATCGGAGGACTTCAGATCTATAATTCAACATATACTTCGTATAATTATCTGCCTACATCCTAATGTTGAATAAATAACATCGTCTATTTACTCGCACGAAAACTATAGATTTCTTTTATTTTTTAAGCGAATTGTCTTACTTTTTGTCAAAATTTTATTGGAATGACAGATCGTTTTCATGCATTTTTTGTAATGTTTTTCAAAAATGACTGATTTTAAAATGATTTCGTCTTATACAATATTGAAGAAACAAACGTCCCCCCCCCTGTCTCCTCTTTCTATTATTGAAAATCGCAGATCTCTAGCCGTTTGCATTCTTGAGTTAATCAAAAAATACTGGAGCGCACTATATTTTGAAACTGACAATATCTATGATGATTCTTAGTCAAACAAGTGGGTGTAAGTGTGGGTAGAAATTTATTCCACGGACACCCACACCCTCTACGGCCAAGGATTTCTTATTGTAATCTTGCACGGAAAGGGTTTATTAATTTTGTTCAACAATAGGTAGATATAAAATTAAATATATTTATTTATTCGGTCTAGATTTGATCGAACGACTTGTTGAACAAACAGTAAGTATAAAATCAGATAAATGAATTTTTTAAATTTTATCTCGATATTGTGGAACAGTTTGTTTAACAATAAGTAAGTATTAAATTTTAAAAATTATTTTTTTACTTTATTTAGATATCGTCGAACAATTTGCTCAATAATGATAAGTTTAAAATTTAAAACAAATTGTTTTTCATTTTATATAGATTTCGTCAAACAATTCGTTCAACAACAGGTAAGTATAAAATTTAAAACAAATTATTTTTTTCTTTTATTTAGAGTTGATCGAACAATTTATTCAATAATAACTATTTTTAAGATTCAATAAATTTATTTGTTTGTTTAGATTTGCTCCAACATTTCATCGAGATGAAGACGTAGATTTCGGCCTATAGTAAATTTTTCTTAACCTTTTAGAAGGGTATATTGATTTTCTAAACCCTTTCATATATACCTGAGAAGAGTATGGGTGTGGGTGTGAGGGTATGGGTGTGTGGTGTAGGTAAGGGTGGGCATGTTTCCTTACTCCATACCGACACCCACTTCCCACTCACACCCAAGGAGTATAGTTGTTATTGCACTCTCTCTCCATAATATCACCTTGTGAGCTTATTTCTTCACGAGCAGTTTAAAGTTTACTCTTCGAATAATAGATTTGAAGTGTATCAAGCTATACTCACCCATGTCATACGTCAAAATAATAAAAGGAAAAACGGAACTACATAAAGGTATTAATATGTCTTCGTATCATATATATTCCTAGAATCATAGCAAGATAAAGGTATTAGTACTTCTTATCATACACATTCCTAAAGCCATGAACAATAACAATAAAAGAAAAAATGAAAGTAGATACACATATAAATACCTGTAAGATTTATAGAAGTTTATAATTATTTATTGGAAGAAAGTCTATTATTCGCTTTGAATACTGGTAAGTCATCATCGGTGTTAGATTATAACTTCGTGATAACGAGAAAGACTACTATTTCGAATCTTATGGATGCTGACGGTATCTACGCGTTTCATTTTAGCACTATTTGTGGAATGGAGTTTAGCATTCGTCAGTAAAAAGAACGTTAGTAGTTCATCGGTAGATCAAAGTGTATTGAAAATCTTTGACAAGACACGTCAAAATCTGTATGGTTTCTTTGTATATCCGCGATAGTACAAAAGCATCATTATCACCAGTTTACAACCGTTGAGAGTTCGTGTTGAAGTTGAAATGACTATACCTGGCACCAACGCAAAAGAATCGCTCACAGCAGAAGGTAAAGACTGAGGGTGGATAAGGCCATTTTTCTGCCCCCAACAAAATTAGCTTTTTTCTATCGATTTGAAGTAAAACATAACTTCTGATGATATTCCATAGGATTTTTTTCGCATAGCTCATTAAACGATTTTTAGGACCTGTGATTTCCACAGGAATCTCTGAAAAACGTTTTATTTTCGATTTCATTTAAACACATATTTCTTGATAGAGTCAAGTATGCTGATTACGAATATCAATATATTAAGTGTTGAAAGCTTTTTAGTAAACAAAAAATCAATTCTTTTTGAGATGCTTGTTTGGCTTTATATCCAGATTTTTAGTTCTGTATCTTCTTCATTTATTATTCTAATCTTGTGAAAAAATATTCATAATAGCTAAATCAACGTGATCTTGTCCAATATGAACTATGAAAGTCCTTTCAGATCATCATCGGCTACAAAACCTGGGGTTAATGGTGAAAAACCTGCTTTTTCACCAACGAGGAAACTATCCGAGGTGCTAAAAACCTTTTCGATCAGGGATATGATGGTTAGATAGGACACAGTTAGGAGTGATATACCCTGAGTTAGTTCATCTTCGAGTTTCTTCTAGCAGGAGTTATGAATTTTTCAAGTTATGAGCAAAATGTGCGTTTTTGCCCCTAAATCTTACGAGGAAATTACCCAAACTGATTAATCGTTTTTGAGTTCGAACTCTGTACATAAGGTAGACTCCAATGAGGCATGAAAAACCTCAAAAGTATAAGGGCCCATACGCCTTCCGTCTAGAGTTATAGCCATTTTATTGGAATTTTCACCTATAGCACGATATGCACTAACAAATAGAATGACTGTATTTCGACCTGCAAATTTGCCTACCGATAAATCTACTTGTGACTAGAATGCTCCGAAACTTTCAGCTAAAAGAAATGTTTCCTTCACGAGATATGGAATTTTCAAAAATCACTCATATTCCATGAAAGATGCGGAAGTCACATGTCTTTTTGGAAATTCAACATCTCGTGAAGGAAACATTACTTTTAGCTGGAAGTTTCGGAGCATTCTAGTTACAAGTAGACCTATCGGTAGGCAAAATTTCAGGTCGAAATACAGTCATTCTATTTGTTAGGGCTATCGTGCTATAGGCTAAAATTCCAAGAAAATGGCTATAACTCTAGAGGGAAGACCTATGGATCCTTATACTTTTGAGGTTTTTCATGCCTCATTAGAGTCTACCTTATGTACAGAGTTCGAACTCAAAAACGCATATTTTGCTCATAACTTGAAAAATTCATAACTCCTGCTAGAAGCAACTTGAAGTTGAACTAACTCAGAATAATCACTCCTAACTGTGCCCTATCTAACCATCATATCCCTAACCAAAAAGATTTATAGCACTTCGGGTACTTCTCTCGTTAGAAATATTTAGTTTGTAAGCTTATATTCCTCTTCCCCCCCCCCCCCCCCCTTTCCCCAGAATAAAAGCCCACTCTATAGTAGAAGTCTAGTCTCATGACTAAAATTTTCCGGATATAATAGAAGCTCACTGAGTTCGAAATGTGTACATGTAGAGAAATTAAGAACGCAAATAATTTTGTTGATAATATTCACTGTTTTCAATTAAATGTTGAGGTGCTCGTCAATCTAATTCTTTCGTTTTTCAAATGTTTTTCTTGTTGAATTGATGAACTCCGTACATCAGCTGTAACAAGTCAATAACTCTGCTTTTAAACAGGTTTTTTTTTCTTTTCTGTATTCCAAATCGTAAGATACATAGGGATGTCTCGAGCAGAGGGGATGGTCGTGCGTCACCTCCCAATAGAATCCATCGGAATTGCTTCGAACCCACTCAGATTCGGGTCGGGTCCGGATGTAAAAATTTTGAACTCATCAGATTCGAGTCCGGATCTGAAATTTTTTACTGCTCGGATCCGGATGGAAAAAAGCTTTGATGGATAAAATATTTTTTTAATTTAATTTTTTCTGTTTTATTCAAAAAATCTTTAATTTATTTATAAGAAAACTAGAAGAAAAATGACAACATTTTTATTGACTATAATATCCAAATCTATTCGCCATGATGCTTAGATCCAAAAATATTTAACAAACCACGTTCGAATCGGCTCCGGATCCACGTCTAGAAATTCTTAGACCTGATAGGTTCTCCCCTCGAATCTTCGAAAAGTTCTTGTTTTTTTGAAAAAATCTTCGACCTTCTCTGCCCAAGTTTTCCCAATTCGGTAAATTCCTAAATATATACAATCATATACGCACTTTAATACATTTACTACAATCGTAGGGGATTTTGTTTTTTGAAAACGGTATTTCAAATTTTCCTGTACGAGATGAAAAAAGTTGATCGTAATAGGAACCTAGTGGGTTTTATTTTCGTGAGGGGTTTAGAAAAAAATGTTTCATAAGACGTTATATAATGACATCCAAGTTGCTGAAGCGAATTATTATTTTTGCTGTTCTTGCGCCTTGTATATAAATGTTACCCTTTTGTGAAAAATGCATTGCATCGAGTGTCATTTTTTTACTCTAAGCAAACGATCAAAGCACGTGTCTTTTACTTTTCTGTTCTAAACAGTGACAATGTGGTTCTCTATTTTTATAATCGTTGTATTTTTATATGTTGTTTATCGTTTATTAAAATTTTGGATATTTAATCCATGGCGTATTCACAAAGATTTTTGGGCACAAGGAATTCCTGGACGATACAAGCCTATAATTGGTGAAATTTTTAGTATACGTCGTGCTATTCTTGCTGACGATCCAACGTCTTTTACTATTGAAATGACAAAAAAATTTGGTAGTTATTATCATACATCATTTGGTCCTATAGCTCGTCTAGTTATTAGTGATCCTTTATTAATTCAAGGTGTATTGAAAACAAATGCTCGTTGTTATCATAAATCTCCTTTAATGCGATCTGTTCTTGGTTTTGTATTAGGATCTGAAAATCTTTTAATGGCTGAAGATAATATTCATGCTCAACATCGACGACTCATATCACCTGTTTTTCAACATCAAAATTTAAAGTCTATGATTTCACTTATGATTGAAATAACGTCTAATTTTCTTAATAAATGGTTATTAAATATTACTAATACAACTAATAAAAATAATACATTAATTATTGATATTCATAAAGAAATGACAGGTTTAACATTAGATATTGTCACTGGATGTGTCTTTGGAAGTGGATTAATGAAAGATGAATATATACGAGAAACTATTTATCAAGGTGTTACAAAAGCAGTAGAAGATATTGGAGAACGAACATTTAATATGATTGGTATTATTCCAATTATTAATCAATTACCATTACCAAGTAAAAGACGAATTGATAAATCAAAAGAAAATATTAGACATGCTGTAGAACATATTATTGATGAACGAAAAAAAGGATTTACTAAATCTGCATGCAAAGGTTTTGTTTGTTTTTTTAGACTTTCATCTATGACTTATTCATTTTTATTTTTATAGGACCTGATTTACTTGATTTACTTTTATCTGCACATGGAAATGATAAAACAAGTAAATTTACTGATAAAGAACTTTTTGAAGAAGCTTTAACATTTGGTATAATAACTCATTATATATTCTATTGACTTTATTTCATAATTTAGTACTTGCTGGTCATGAAACAACAGCAACATTAATGACTTGGACATTATACAACTTAGCCAATAATCCAGATATATATCATAGATTAGTGACAGAAATTGATTCCATATTGAATGATAATGAAAAAATAACAGCAGAAACACTTTCTCTTTTAACTTATACAGAACTTGTACTAAAAGAATCATTACGACTTCATCAACCAATTTCAGCATTGTTTCGTACAGCAATTGAAGATAATACTTTAATTGCTAGTGATGGAAAACATATTCATATAAAAAAAGGAACTGATATTTGTATTAATTTATTTATGCTTCATCAGTAAGTTAATATTATTCTTACTTATATTTATCTAAATAATAAAATAGTTCAGAAAAATATTGGCATGAACCATTTAAATTTGATCCATCAAGATTTGATGAACATCATCATCTTGATACATATTTACCATTTTCAATTGGATCTCGTTCATGTATTGGGCAAAATTTTGCTATATTAGAAGCAAAAATTATGTTAGCAATGATTATTAAACGATTTCGTTTTGAACTTATACCTGGTCAAAAACATGTTCCGGATATGGCTATTACAACAAGGTTAGAATTATTTTTTTAAAGATCTAAGAAAAAATCTGTGTTTTCTAGACCAAAATATGGAATGTGGATGAAGATTTCACCTCGATAATGAATATGTTTTTAGAAAAAACTTTCATGTCTTGTTTTTTGTTGATTTCTTGTTTTTTATACATGGTTATTGTATACATTTAGCGATATCTAGCAAGAAAAAATAAGAAACGTTCAACTAGTCAATAAATAAAATTTCAATGGACATATCAATAAACTGACCATCGTCTATCTATGTAACAAAGATAAGGAAAAAATACATTTTTGTATTTTGATAAGCAGAGAATGACGGATGATCATCGAGATTTTTCTTTTTCAACTTTATCATCAATCGATCCAATAGATATTTCATTGAAAAATACTGATTTTGAATCATCATTAAATTCATATTCAAATGTATTTGATAGAGCTTAACGTAATTTTACTGCTAGTTCAGAAATTCTATGTATTAATCTAAATAATGAAGAATTAGACAAAAATCCATTACCAATTGTTAATCATAATCGTATATTTACTAAAGAAATATCATAACAAATTATTAATGCATTTACAAGAAAACCTATTAGTCCAAATCCATGGAGAAAATTATGTACAAAAATATTCAACATCAAATAGAAACACATTAGATTATACCAATTGAAATAGTTCCAATTAATTCCGATATAAAACAACCAAAGCAAGAGAAAAGTATGTAGGGAAAAAAAGATACTGATGATGGTCAAATATTTTTTGCTAGTGTTTTAGCGATTCTACAAGATCAATTCCACAACAAAATAGTAACATATCAATCGAGAAGGTATTTTCGTATCTGTTGTTTTTTCATCGTTGAATATTTGAGATATTCGATGGTTTTGATCATAATAATTAAACTCTCCATCTTCTTTAAATCATATTTCTTCTATATTACTAATAGTGAGAAATACATTGGTTCAAAATTATTGCTTATTTCTTTTTACTACAATTTTCTTTCAGTAAAAACAAGGTCAACAGAAACATTGTCTGTGACAAGAAAATTTCCTTTAACATTCATATTATGTAAACTTCTTTATATTACATTTAACGAAGATTTAGGGGCAAAAACGCACATTTTGCTCATAACTTGAAAACTTCATAACTCCTACTAGAAGCAACTCGAAGATGAACTAACTCAGGGTATATCACTCCTAACTGTGTCTTATCTAACCATCATATCCCTGATCAAAAAGGTTTTTAGCACCTCGGATAGTTTCCTCGTTGGTGAAAAAGCAGGTTTTTCATCAGTAATCCCAGGTTTTGTAACCGATGATGATCTGAAAGGACTTTCATAGTTCATATTGGACAAGATCACGTTGGTTTAGCTATTATGAATATTTTTTCACAAGATTAGAATAATGAATGAAGAAGATACAGAACTAAAAATCTGGATATAAAGCCAAACGAGCATCTCAAAAAGAATTGATTTTTTGTTTACTAAAAAGCTTTCAGCACTTAATATATTGATATTCGTAATCAGCATGCTTGACACTATCAAGAAATATGTGTTTAAATGAAATTGAAAATAAAAAGTTTTTCAGAGATTCCTGTGGAAATCACAGGTCCTAAAAATCGTTTAATGAGCTATGCGAAAAAAATCCTATGGAATATCATCAGGAGTTATGTCTTATTTCAAATCGATAGAAAAAAGCTAATTTTGTTGGGGGCAGAAAAATGGCCTTGTCCGCCCTCGTCCTTTGTTTGACTTCATTGTACAAGTTTGTATTTTTACTTCTTACCTTTCTAAGGATTGGTATGTCAAAATGGATTCAATTCGGCCGTTGGACAGACTGTTTTTATGCTATTGGCGGTAAAAAATACGTTGGCGCATTCAGTGGTCAATCGTGGTCGGGACAACGCAATTCCAAAAAAGGTTTGTGTTACTTTCATTATAATCAGGAATCACAATTGATACCATGCACCTTTATTTTGGATAATTTGGAATGTGCTGCTGGTGTACTAAATTTCGTTAAATGTGCTACAAAATTGCCACTTTTCGTTCACCAAAATTGCACCAGTGACATGCATGTTAGTGTTGTCTGTTCTAATGGCGGCTAGTTGAGTTCCGCCTATTTTGTTTTGTTCCAATTGGAGAGAAATAAACTGTCTTTTTTGAAAGAGAATGAAACATCTGTTCACATTTGCAGAAAATACACATTCTTTTTTCTTAGCACCGACCTTTACTGTGACAAGTACACAAGTACCATTAATCAGCACCACGCCTTCAGTTAACGATCCTGATCTGAAGTCAGGGTTGCCAGATCCAAAATTTAGAAATCGGATTTTCTTATGGAAAAATTCGGAAAAATCGGGGAAATTCGGAAATTTTTTTAATCAATTCGGAAAAAATTCTGAATTCAATTTTTTAACATTTATGGTAGTAAACTGACCGTATTTATATTTAAAGAATATTGTCTACATCACTCATAATTTATTTTTTATACAATTTATTTATAAAGAAAAAGTTGAAACGTTATTTCACTATTAAAACCAATTGCTTTCTAGAAAATGTAACCTTTCGAGAAAAAAAACAATATAAAGTTTATATACTGTCCCATAAATAACTTGGCGATAAAAAATTTAAATATCTTCCAGTAATTGCGTACCAGACAAGCTGAACTTTTGATCAGTACTAGGGGCTTAAATTTCTTCTTCATAAGAGAACCATCGATAAATACTGTTTCTAGGCT
Organism: Rotaria sordida; assembly: GCA_905250125.1. NCBI lineage: Eukaryota > Metazoa > Rotifera > Eurotatoria > Philodinida > Philodinidae > Rotaria > Rotaria sordida. The sequence goes on from CAJNOL010000762.1 coordinate 92,503, forward strand.
AGAAGACCAGCATCAATAATGGTTTTTCGCTTGTTACGAACTACAAAAAACGTTTCATGATGATTCCGGAGTATTTTTTATAAACATTTTCCCGTCTATTTGTAATCTCTTACACACAAATAATAAGATCCCATTATAACTGAAGTGTTTACATACTTAAATTTTCAGATTCAAAATAAAGCTAGTGTGTGTGGATAGATGTGAATTTTGGTCTTCTCACTCATATACCCACACCTACACTGTCACTGACCCACATCCATCCTCGTTTCAAACTTATTATTTGTTACTATGACTTTTGACAGATCTTATTGAGATATTATAGTTTTATAAAAATTATTGCATGAAATATTTGAATTTTTTTGGATTTTCAACTCCGCTACAACTAATTGAATATTCATACGATTGCGATAATTGGTCCATAAATGATTCATTTGACTAAATATAGATTCAACATATGATTTACTGTATGGAATAAAAAAAACGCAATATATAATTGTTGGAATATTAGATGTTACATCTTTAAGATTTACTAAATATGACCATAACTGATCAGAACGAATGTTTTCGTCTGTGCTTTATTGTCATGTAATAAAAAAATCTTCATCATCACTGTCATCACATAAACGATTTTCTTCGTTGTATGTGGTTGATTATGCATTATGAGTATTTTTATTTAAAATGTATGATTTTATTATTTATTCCATATCACATTTTTATTTTTCAAATTATCGTACATAAATTTTAGTTCACAATATTCATTATATAGCTCATCTTTATTTGAATCATCAATCTTGATCAGATCAAGAACGTTCATAATATATTCCTTTTTAAGAAATCAAGCAGAATGAGAATCAAAAACCAATGATTTTTCACAGAAATTGCGATCTTTATCAAAATATGAATGAATATATTCAATAGTAACTTGGATGAGTGATTGAAATGATTGTTGTAATTCTTCAGCTTTATTCTTATCAGAATCTTTACATAGTTGGATATCGTATGCGCTTTATCGCCAAAATAATGATCATTTAATCGTTGTTCAAATATTTTTTAATCAAATCAGAAATAATCCGATAAAGATCAATAGCTGTTATATGTTCATCTGAGTACATTGTAAAGTAAAAAGTGAAATTCGGAAAACAATCCCAATTCGGAAGAATTCGGAAATTCAGAGCACCGTCGGAAAAAAGTCAAAATTCGGAATTTTTCCTGTCATTTCGGAAGGTCTGGTAACCCTGGGTTCAATGAAAAATTTAATGAGAAGACATAATTTCAGATATTTTTAAAGACTTTTGTTACATATGACTTGTGCAAAAAAAAAAGAATTAGTTTTCCTTTGTTCTTCATCAAATAGCGTCATCTATATTAGATAGATTTTATTTAGAGACATCAGAAATCGTACATGATAATGTTTTTAATTGGATACTTCGAAAAGGAAAAACTTTTTTTTCCGAATTTCTATTTACATTATCAATTAGTTAAATATATTTTAGCATGAATAAATCATCTGAAGCATCTACAAAGAAAGTTGCTTGTTTTGAACCACGAGAACAAGCAATGGATATGCAAAACAAAGTATGTGTATAAAAAACAAAAATAAAAGAAATCTTGTTTCGACAAGAAAATTTTATATTTATATAGAATGGCACAAATGAACTTGATAAATTGGCTCCAGAAGATATGACATCAAAAGAATATTATCTTGATTCAACAGCTCATTTTGCTGTTCATGAAGTTAGTTTAAAAGAAATATTTTTTTTTTTAAATATTTTATTAATTCATTGTATTTTTTTCTTTTTGTTAGGAATTATTAAAAGATGAAATACGTACAAAAACATTTCGTAATGCAATTATTAATAATCGACATTTATTTAAAGATAAAATAGTATTAGATATTGGTTGTGGTGTTGGAATATTTAGTTTATTTGCTGCTAAAGCTGGTGCAAAAATGGTTATTGCTGTAAGAATCTTTTTTTTTCTTCTTAAAATTGAAACAAATATTTACATTATTTAATTAGGTAGAGAAATCGAATGTAATTGAATATGCAAAAAAGATTATTCGTGCAAATCGATACGATAAAGGTCAATTAATATTTAACTAAATTTTCATATGAAAGAAAAAAAATTTTTTTTTTTTGTTTAGTTATCAAAGTTATTAAAGGTAAAATAGAAGACATTGAATTACCTGAAGGTATTCAACAAGTTGATGTTATTATTGCGGAATGGATGGGTTATTCATTATATTATGATTCAATTATTCAAAGTGTTATTTATGCAAGAGATAAATATCTTGTACGTTTATTTGAAAATTTTATAAATCATCAAGTCTAATGAACGAGATCATTCTATTGTCTATACTAGACATATGCTTATGATAATTCAATTGATATGAATTTGATCAGATGAGAAACGCTTTTGTTAATTATAATAACGATCGTATTTTGACAGTTTATAAAGCTGAGTATTATGATCGTGACAATATACGAAGCAAAACTTGCTTTTTGTCTTCTTAAGAATCGTCGTATTTCTTCATTTACAATGCGATCGTAATGTTGAGTCATGTAAATCGCTGCTTCTCTTCATGTACGATTGTCTAGAATCGTACTTATTTAATCTGGATGCTTGAAACATTTCCATAAAAGTCGCCTGTTCTAATATATTTCGAATTCAATGATGATTTTTTTTTAGTAATCTGATCGTTCGGTTCTACTTTTGAATATTTCTTTAGAAACCTGATGGTGTTATGTTTCCTGATCGTGCAACAATGTATGTGGTTGGTATTGAAGATCGTGATTATAAAGAAGATAAAGTAGAATGTAAGTTTATCTTTCTTTTATTTAATCTTATTTCATATAGAATTTATTTAAGGGTGGTCAAATGTTTATGGTTATAATATGAGTTGTTTAAAGAATTATGTAATGCGCGAACCATTAGTTGATACAGTTGATAAACGTCAAATTTGTACGGATCATTTTCCACTTAAAGTATAACAAACAAAAAATACTTTTTTTTTTGTTCTTCTCAAAATTAAATTTCTCTTTTTTTAATTAGACAATTGATCTTAAAACAATGACTGTTGATGATATTAATATCGATTCAAAATTTCGACTTTCTGCTTTACGTGATGATTATATTCATGCATTTGTTATTTATTTTGTCGCAGAATTTACCGCATGTTCACAAAGAACAGTACTTAATACCGGTAAAGAAAATTTTGAAAATATCTTACCAGATTTAGTGACCTATCTTAAAAATCAAGATACCATAGATGTGGTTTTTCTAGAGCAAATTATCGGTGCATCGAATGATATATAAGAAAATTTTTCTTTTTTGACCTTCAGATCCCTGAAAGAGGAGATATCGAGAAATTTGTATATTCGGAATAAAAATAACAGATCTCCATACTTCTGAAAGTCAAAAATTTTCTTATATACTATTTGATGCGCTAGAAATTACTCGAGAAAATCGCATCTATAGTATTCTAGTTCAAGATAGATCGTCAAATCTGGCAAGATAAATTATTATTTTATTCTTCTAGCACCTGGCGCTGGTTATACACATTGGAAACAGACAGTTTTTTATTTTCCTGATTATGCAACAATAAAACGTAATGAAACATTAGAAGGAACATTTTGTTGTAAAGTTAATCTTGAAAATACGGTATTATTTAACCATATAAATATTTTCAATTGTTTCTTTTTTTTTTGATTTAATTTTTTTATAGAAAAAACTTGAATTTGGTATTGATTTTCAATTTGATGGTCAATTATCATCTTTACAAAGTAAAAATCAATATTTTATGAAAGGTTAAAAACATTTATTGTATGAACAAATCGTTAACATTTGTTTGTTTTTGTTTTGAAATAAGTAAAAAAAAAAAAACAAGATATTATAAACTTCATTGTTTTTTGTTCGTAAAATTTTATCATTAAAATCTATAAAGCGATTTGATGATCAATTTCGCTTGGTTCAATCTAAAACAATAAAAAAAAACAACATAGTATTAATAATTAATGATTGTAATATTTTTGTATATCGAATAGTGTAAATCATAAATGAATTTGATTCTATTGAATAACTTATGTAAATGGTTTGTATTAATTTTTGTTTTAGTTGTTATACTCCTAAGTAAACATGGTTAGTCGAAAGCACTTTTGATTGTATGTCAATATACATGTTATCATAGCCGAACAAGATATTACAAATATTTAGAGAAAAAAAACCTGAATATAAGACATGATTGGAACTATTTTTCTTATGTATGAGAAAAGTTGCTAATCTTCTGATTAAGTCTCTACAGAACTTGAATTTATATTCTCTAAACATATTATCTCAATGTCTGATATTCTATACAATGAACGAAAAAGAATTGAAAAGCCAATTTTTTTTGTCGTACTCTTTATATTTAGTTGATATGTGAAGTAGGTAGCAAACATAGTTTTATCTAAATCCAGAAAAGCATATTTGGTAATTCTATTGCCATGTAATATAACTATGATCTATTGATAACATCTTGTATTTACTGAAATACTTGAGATAGTATAATATATAATAACGGAGAAGAATCTATAATATCGATGCTTTAACAAAATAACTTAATTCATTGATGTTATCAGCAAGTGCTTGTTGTTTGAATAAAAACTGTACAATACAATGTTTATTGCTTTTGTACCTGTAAAATGAACATAAATTAATTTGTTGAACCATAAAAAGTCGAATAATGTATAACAAGATTATTCTTTGTTAGATGTTTCATTAGGATACATGAAAATGTAGTACTGTACATCATCTCATCTAATGGGAATATTTCCTTAATGGTAAATGCTTGAGAAATAAAATTTTTATCGTTAAGAGCCCAAAAAAAGAAATTAATTTTGGTCAAATTTATCGATTTTGTGATTTATAGTGCGTTCGACAGAACAAAGTGTCTCCTCTCGAATGCACTGTAGTGTGTTGATTTCATGATAAGATTTAAAGATGTTATATAGGTTTTTCTGAACCCTCACACAGAAGAAAATAAGGTTTCTTTTTTAAAAACTTTTGGTTTTTACGTTTCCGTGCGTTGCAGATTTCTTCGCCATTTTAAACGTTAGAAAACTGGGCTTGGTATTAAAGTGAAGACAAAATTTCGATCTACAACTTAATAGAACCGAATTTCTCGATTTTTCCATTAATATTTATAAAAAAAAACTAACTGTTCTGAATCTACACCCTCCCTGGGTTTTCCATATTTCATCAGAGGAGTTTTCTAGAAACATAAGCTATGAGAAAAACGGTCCCTGTTAAATTGTAGCGATATGTCTTGACTACATTTTAAAATCATCCCGAACTTTCTGGCATTTGAAATGGCGGAGAAATTTGGAACCCATGGAAACCTAAACTTTGACCCATAATCTTAGGGTAACTCTTCGTAGACTCAATGTATCGAGCTGAAATTTTTACTATGAGGTATCTAATTCAAATTCCATCAAGATTGGATGCTCGAAAAAAAAATTCTTTTTGTGAGGAGACCTCTTAATACAACGTCTTAAGTTCTATCTAATCTGAAATTTGGCATACACAATTGAAGCAATGGCTCATAAGTTCTAAACCAAAAAAATAAGTTTCAAAAATGTTACTGTACAAAGTGAGTGAATATATCCCTTTTTCTAACAAGTCATCGAAAAATTTTTTAGATAAGATGTTTGTTTACTATTGATCAGCTAGAAAGTATTTCCGACAAGTCAAAAGCTATGATTTTGTGCTTTTTTCAAATATGGGCTTAGAAATTTTGTTAGAGAGTAGTGAACTAATCTTTGAAAAAATTAAATGTGGAAAATTTTTGTATTTTCACTATTGCAATTTGAAATTAAAAGTTCGAATCTTTATTTATATATCAGCTTGTAGATTAGAAACTACTCGGATAAACAAAAAAACTGTTGACTCATCATCATTTTCAGGTCTTTCAAAAAGTTCCTCGCTACTCTAACCACACAAAATTCTGTTCCTAACTCATGACTGTTAACGCATCGACAAATACTTTCTAGTGAGTCATTTAAAGAGTTTTCAACTATTTGATATATTGATTTTTCTAAGTAAGTTTTTTGTAGCTTGTAGTAGTACTGATTTCGTATTACAATTGATACTTTAAAATACTAATTGTACAATAAATTTATATACTTTTTGTTTTATTTTAAAGGCATGATCAATATTCAACTAACAAGAATGACAATGAATTATTCGAATGGCTTAAATGTATATCTTGTTTATTCATTACTCAATTGTTTGTAAAAGCCGAAGAAGAAGTGCAGTCTTAATCTCTTGAACTATGATCAAAATGACAATACAAGAGAAAAAAAAAGAAAGAAAATGAGAAGAGAACAAAGAGTTAGAGATCGAGTGAAGAAATTGTTAAATAAATATAATCACATAAAGCCGAGAGACAATAGAACGACCCGATCCGATGACCACACTTGATCGAGAAAGAGACGAAAATAAAGGTCTACTCGTATATATATTTTTTCTTTCGCCTACTTTTACGTCACGTTTCTCCGTTATCGATCCGTATGTCTATGTAATTTCTTGATCGTTCATGTTTCATCATTGTTATAATCGACGAAGAAGCCACTTTGTAGGGTCTCATACACTTCCAGAATAGTGATACAAAGAATAACTATGAAACTTTCATGTTCTCTTTTATTTATATTCTTCTATAAAAGTAATATAATAATATTCTTTTGAAATACAAAAAATAGATAATTATTTATTTCAATTTCTTTTTAGTATCTATTCTTCTTGCTGCTGAAGAAAAATTTAAAATTGTATGTTACTTTGCAAATTGGGGTAAAACAAAAAATATTTTTTTTTGTATTTTGTTTTTTCAACATATAATATATTTTATATTTTATTCTATAGCTGTAAAACGTCCCGGTGGAGGTTCAATGACTCCTGAAGATATTGATCCTTGTCTATGTACACATGTTATATATGCTTTTTCGGAAATGGATAATAATCTATTAATACCAATGGAAAAACATGATTTAAAAGATGGTAATCAACCAGGTAAGTATGAATATGAGATTTTGAATTGTAGAACTTTCCATTTTTTGTTTTGTATCAAAGGCTTTTTTGAACGATTTAATGCTTGGAAAAGTGTTAATAAAAATTTAAAAACTTTACTTGCTGTTGGTGGATGGGTATGATTTTTTGTTTTGTTTACAGAAAATATTTATTAGAATTGTTTTATAATTTCTATAGGATATGGGAATGAAAGATTTTGCAGGTAAAATAACAATAATTAATCTCTTATTTTTATTTCATATATTATAATATTTTATCTCAAATGAATATCTTAGTTAGGCTTCGAATTTTTTGTTTTTTGATAAAATAAATCAGAGAAAAATTGACACTTTCAACAGAATTACCTTAACTATAAACCAACGTCATATTAAACCCACAAGGAAGTCTCAGCAAGACTAGGAGAATCCTAAAATGGTTCGTGCCTATAAGACTCTAAAGCCAAGTTATAAACATTTCACTGGATTTTTAACCTATTTTGAGATACATACTGGAAAATCAAATAATGAAATTTTATCCATAGATAGATCGAATGAGGCTTAGAATAACATGAAAATTTCAGGCGAAAAGAATGTTCTTTTGCTATCTGTGGGTGAAATTCTGTCATGTGAATTTTCGGTAAATACTTATAATTGGTTCGAAAATTCAGTAAAATGGTTATAACTCGACTCCAGAGGCCTATGAACACGAAGCCTTTTGAGGATTTTTCTAGTCTTGGCGTAACGTCATTGTTACATTTGTAAATGAATGATAATCAATTTTACTATAGAAAATCAAAAAGATAGAACGACATTAACATACATATATTTTATTAATAGGTATTGTTAAATCAGAAAAAACAATGAAAAAATTTGCTGAATCAGCAGTAAAATATTTACGTAAACATAAATTTGATGGTCTTGATCTTGGTAAGTAAATTAATTTAAAAAAAAAACTTAAATGATAAATTTTATTTATTTTCTAGATTTTGAATATCCTGGTAAGAAATAATTGCTAATAAAAATAATTGAATGAAAATCATTGAAATAATAGGTGTTGATTGGAGAGATAGTCCAAAAGAAGATAAACAAAAATTTACAAAAATGTGTGAAGTTAGTAAAAGAAATTTTTGTTTTTCATAAGTTGATTAGTCTGTTCTTTTTTTCTTTCAATTAGATTTTATATGCAACATTTGAAAAAGAAGTAGAAACTAGTGGTGGTGAACGTCTTCTTTTAACAGCCGCTGTAGCAGCTGCAAAAATTAATATTGATAAAGCATATGAAGTCGATAAACTTGTTCCGTAAGTTTAATTATCTTCATTCAAAAAGGTTTCGCTAGTCGACAGGATCATTTTATGATCGAAATTAAGATACACTGGCTCTTTTTACATCAAAGAAAACGAAAAAACACAGATTATCTCCATTCCTCTGCTTATATCTTATTTGAAAGAACAAGTAAGCCGATTTTCAATATGATTACTAATCGGGACGCAACTGCTGTAGAGAATTTTGTGTTCATTAGGGAAAAAGTTTCAAAAAAGGTGGGGGCCTATGGCTCTTAAGGCATCAATTTTTGCCTGTTTGACTAGTAGTTCGCAGATTTTGCTTAAAGTTGATACGATATTCTGAATTAGTATCAGAATCTGAGTCGACTTATGTGCATTTCAAATATCTTTGAGACAGTTTTTTTTTCATCAAAACAGTCTTTCTATTACTTCGTCATCTTCCATTTTGTGTCCTACTATCATTTTGAAACCTTAGAATTTGTTTTCCATTGCTAAAATAAGTTTTTATTGAATTTCATTTTTTGACTAAACCAAAGATGGGCAGCTCCGACCATTTCTTTCTCCAGCACCTGTCACTAATGAGTCCGCTCCACCCCAGACTGGAAAATTTCTCTGCCGACTCCGCTTCAGCTCCATGGAGCGGATGTTCCAGAGTAGGAGCTGCCCATCTCTGGACTAAACCATGAGGAGGATCAGGGGCGAATTTTCCAATGGAAAAAAGATGTCTCGAAGATATTTGAAAGACGCATACGTCGACTCGGTTTTTGATGCTGATTCAGAATATCATATTAATTTTAATCAAATTCTCAGTTTTCTAATCAAAATCTACTAAATATCAGTTAAATAGGTCAGGAATAATGCGCTCCCATGTTTTCTCAAACTCTCTACAACAAGCATTATATTAAAGTTTCGCTTCGAGATTAGTAATCATATTGAGAACCGGCTTACTTGTTTTTTCAAATCAGATATGATCTTTCTTTTTCCATTTCTCAACGTCTCCTCTATGTTCATCAAATTGCAGGAGTCGAAACATTCTTTCATAAATCTACTTTACTGTTAGGAATCGATTGATGTAAAAAAAAAAGTATACCTGAATTTCGACCATAAAATCGACTTTCTCTGATGAGTTTTGTATAGTTTTTCTTAAAATGACAATTTCTATTTTCTTTTTTTTTTCTATTTTTAGAGTAATGGATTGGTATGTAAAAGTCAGAATGAAATTGTTAATTTTCTTGTTTTTTTTCTTTCTCTAAATAAAGGTTTAATTTAATGACTTATGATTTTCATGGATCATGGGATCAAAATCGTGCACATCATTCATCACTTAATAGTAAAGATGATGAAAAAGATGATACAATGTATATTGTATGTATCAATATATATTCTATTTCTTATCTTTAGTAAATTCTATAGGATTTTGCTGTAAAATATTTTCAAAAATTGGGTATGCCAGCAAATAAAATGATGTTAGGTATAGGAACATATGGACGTGGTGATACACCAGCTATGCCTTATACAGGATTTAAAGGTGAAAATGGTTTTGTTGCATATTATGAAGTAAGAAGAATAGAAAACATTTGTTTCTTTCTTTTTTTTTTGTCTCAATTGCATAAATTTCTAGAGTTGTATTCAAATTGTTTGTGAAAAAATGAAAGAAACATGGGATGCAAAACAACTTGTTCCATATATAGCTGGACCATATAATCAACCAAAAGCTGGCGTAGAAAATGTTCGAAGTATGAAATATAAAGTAAGAAAAACAAAACAAAAAAGAATTGTTTTGATGTTTTGTTTTTTTTGTTCAAAAAAAAAAAGGCAAATTATATAAAAAAAAATAATTTGGGTGGAGCTATGATTTGGACACTTGATATGGATGATTTTCGTGGACAATTTTGTTGTCAAGGAAAATTTCCTTTAATAAAAACAATTAAAGCCGTTTTACATGGACAACTTAAATTATTACCAAAAGAAAAAATTTGTTCAACTTGTCCAACTAAAGAATATAAAAGTAGAACAAAGATTTTTTTCTTTTATAAATAAAAAATATGTATATTTATTTTATTAGATTTTAAACCTGAAATTCAACCACAAACAACAGAAAAAACAACAAAAAAACCAAAAAAATCAAAACGTGATGCAGAGACACCATGTAACAAAAAAAAAATTTGAAGAGAATAAATTTTCTATAGATATTTTTTTTAATTTTCTATAGCACCTCAAGATGTATGTGAAGAATTAAAAGATGGTCAATGGCCTGATCCATCAGATTGCAAGAGTTATTATTTATGTCGTGGTGTAGGCACTCAATGGGGTGAACAAAAACGTGAAGTGTGCTATGCTGGTAAGAAGAAATCTCCAATAATTGATTGAAGTATTCTCTTTTCCGAATTTCTCGATTAAGAAACTTTTAAAACAAAGAGATCATGACAAATAGAACAAAACGTCTCATAGACTCAAAATTTTCAGATTGATCAGCAGAATAATAGTAAAGTTGTAATTTATACTAAATAATCTTTGTTCTTTTTATATTCATTGTTTTTAATAAAAATTAAATATAGTAAAAAATTTCAGTTTTCTATTTTAATTGAAATAAGAGGGAGATATCAGTGGCGAATTTCAGTTTTCTTGTTTTTTCATTTATTTGCTTGAATACTACCGGTCACAGTAACTAGTGGCCGTGACGGATTTGTAGGCTCTACTTAAGGAATTAATAGTTTTTGTTTTACACTAATCAAGAAATTCGTCTGTCGACGTCGTTTTGAATAATTATGACTTTTAAATTTAATTAGAATCGTTAATACTCTCATTTTCAAACTAACGAGAGAACCTTCCCAACTTGATTGAGATCGGACTTTGTGCATATGATAGATTCTAGTGAGATATTAAAAACCTCAAATGGATAAGAGAATCTAAGCCTTCTCTACAAAGTTGCAGCCATTTTATGGAAATATTAGTCTAAAGCACAGTATGTACAAAAGAATTGAATGATAGTATTTCGACCTGAATAGTTATAACTAGAATGTCCTGAAAATTTCAACTTAAAAGAATGTTTCCTTCATGTGGTATTGAATTCCCAAAAATCATTCGTATTTGACGGAAGGTTCAAGAATCTCATGTTTTTGTTTTTTGAGAATTCTATATCTCATGAAGGAAACATTCTTTTGAGCTGAAATTTTAAGGACATTCCAATTACAACTTTTCAAGTCGAAATATCATCATTCAATTCTTTTGTACATAGGCTAAAATTCCAATAAACTGTCTATAATACTGTAAGGAAGACCTAGGACCCCTTATCCTTTTGAGATTTTTAATACCTCATTGAGGTCTACTGTATGCATAGAGTTCGGACTCAAAAGCAATTTTCAAGTCGACAAGGTTCTCTCGTAAGGTAAACTGTAGATATTTGTAAATTTCGATTGTTCGACAAATAACCAGCCAAGTCCTATCATGTATACATGCAAAACTAAATGCTGAATGAACACTCTTATATATATATTTCTTTTAGGTTCTTATTTTGATCCAAATGAAAAAACATGTAAATGGGTTGGCATGGATAAGGTTTGTTTATCATTTTTACTACATATTTTTTTATTTATCAATATTTTTTCGTTAGCTTAATTGTGAAGAACTTGTTGAAGGTTATGAAAATCCAGTAGCTGGTGTTACACGATCAACTGATGAAGCAACAGACGATGATGATGATGGTGCAGATGATGATGATAATACTTCAACAGATGCAGGTGCTGGATCATCCAAAAAGAAAAAAACTAAAGCACCATCAACGAAATCAATATCAATATTAAGTCGAACAACATCTGAATTTGATACATGTACAGCAGAAAAACCCGTTGAATTTGATCCTGTACAAGGTAAGAAATATATTCCTTTTTTTCTTTTCGACATGACTCGCTTCATCTACTATAGCCTTCTATAGGTATGCTATGTTACTCTTGCGAAAGTCAGAAAGAGAACAGCGATTGCCAAATCAATCCGAATCAGACGACATCGATTATGTGCGAAACGAAACAACAAATTTGTTACAGCAAAAAAGCCATAAACGTCGCCGGTAAAAAACCAAAACAAAGAATATCCTTTATGTTTCTTCTAGTATACATATAAATATATGTATATATATTTGTATATAGGAAAACTACTACAATTCAGTCGTGGTTGTTCAATGCCTCCACCATCAACGGGCAATCTTACTCAACAAGCACAATGTTTGTCAAGCAAAGCCGAAGGCAAGACAATATGCGTGAAATATTGTCAAACCAGCCTTTGCAACAATCAGGACATAAGGTTATTTTTATTTTTTGCTTAAAAAGAAATTTTTAAATAAATATTTTCTATATTTTCTTTTATAGCGATGGCGCTTTGGCCGTTACAGTCAAACGAATAAC